>QARZ01040159.1:70975-87583 GCA_013407115.1 Glycine latifolia | reverse complement strand
ATATTTTTCTCTGTTATGTATAAAGTTAAATGAAAAAGAAAAGTTTAATTGGCATAATTTGTTTTCATTTGGACATGGATCCTACCAGATTAGCTCCTAAGTCCTAACATGGCCATACCATTTTAGTAGAAATATAATGATAGATACAACAATGGGTCCTTGTCTAGGAAATACAAGGCCATGTTAGAAGCTGAATTCAGAGTATCAAAATTCATTTTATGTGCCCCTTTCAAGTAATTTCTTAATGACATATTTGTTCTATTTCTAAGTTTGAGTTGTTGGAAAATGGTGCAACATGCAGGAAATTAGTCTGTTTATGTTTTCTTAATTAGCTGAATTGAGAGTATTGAAATTCAATTTATGGCCATATCAGTTTGAACACCTGTATCATATATAAAAGAAAATTAAGCTTTGGAGTTAATAGAAACAGAAGCATAAACATTTAGCTATTTTGCAATGCAGTCACTTGGAAAATTTTACTGTGTGGTTCCTTGCAGATCCAAACCAAGTTGGTGGCTCCTGGTGGAGAAGCTTTGGGCGGTGTAATTGGTGCTTTCCGATACATGATTCAAACTGAAGGATTTTTTTATCTTTAGAAGGGTTTAGTACCATCAATTATAATTATGGCACCTTCTGGGCAGTTTTTTATGGTGTATATGATATACTGAAATCAGCTTATCTGCATTCACCAGAAGGAATGAAGAGAATTCAGAATATGCATAAACAGGGTCAGGAACGGAGTGCCTTTGACCAACTTGAGTTGGGACCAGTAAGGACATTGTTGAATGGTGCTATTGCTGGTGCATGTGCAGAAGCTGCTACATACCCATTTGAATGGTCTTACAAAATTAAGTTGTTTTGCAACATTTGCCAAAATAGTTGAACAGAGAGGGATTCCAGCTCTCTATGCAGGACTTATTCCCAGCTTATTACAGCTATTTATATTCTAAACTTCTTGGCATGCTATACTTGTATTTTACTGGGCTTACTGGAGTCGCCTCTCTAGATATCAGGAGTCTTGTGTCCTGGTTTTCAATCTATTCATCATATAATGATTTGCTAAATTATAAATGCTTAAATTTCTAGTGTACAAAATATTGATATAGATTAAGGGATCTAGAGGGTGATGTTTCTGTTTCCTCACATAATTTGTAATTTCTATTTTTCATTGTACTATGTAAGTTGGCTTTGTTTGTACATCATCCTTCTCTAATTCTTTCAACAAAGCAATGTCTTGCGTATAAAATGTTTTTACAATTTTTATTAGGATTATTTACCACTGTAATACTCCATGTCCATGATGTAGGCAGTAGGTTGTATATGTCAAAACTGAAACCAGTTTATCTGTTTATTGTTGAGGTGTAGATTAGGGATTGGACCATAACCAAAAAAATCTATGCTGCTTTAAGATTTCCTTCCTCAGTGTTAAATTTGGATAATTAATACATGTTTTCTTTCATTATTTTCATTTAGGTTATAAATTATAACAACTCACCTGCCATTTTTTTTCCTTTTTGATTTCCATAATGCTTAAGGTTGCTTTCTATTGATCATAGAAGTTTAATAAATTTCATATTTTAATTTCCTATGTTCAGGTGCTTCCTTCAGCTTCCATAAGTTTCTTTGTCTATGAGTTCATGAAGATTGTTCTGAAAGTGGAGTAGGCAATGAACAGATTCCCAGGTATATACTGCTAAGAAGATGCAGCATGATTTACGGGCAAACAGCTAAAATAGTTACAGAATGGTAATCATATTTGATGTCTGCCTTTGAGGGTGAAAGGATAATTCAGGTCTGCTATCCCGTACAACTGATCACAGTATCAACAGAATTTTTGGATTGACTCTGCAGTCAATATACCTAGGCTTTAAGTCTGCAAAATGAAAATAAATTTATTTGGTTACTCCCAGATCTTGAATTCTATTCTCATTAGGTTTACACAATTTTGTTAGTTGTTTTTTCTTTCCAATTTGGCTGTAAGTCTTGATCATTATCATGAGAGGAACAATGTCAATGAGAACTTCTCCTCATGTCCTTGAAGCTAGACACTGTTTGCCTGCATCCATGTGAGTTCACTTAACATTAATTTCTTCTTCTTTCCCTGCAGCTGCTTTTCTTGTCAGGATCACAAACAAGATCAGGTGTTTGTTTAACATAAAAGATTTCCCACTAAGCTTCAAATAATCATGTTTCCTATTTGGAGCTATTATTGTAACGACCCGCCTCGTTGCTACGGCATCACTAACTCTAGTCATGTAAATTTCAAATTTTAATGAAAACTCCATTAATCTGATTATGAAAATGGTAGTAAGTTTTTCGTAATAATACAATCATCATACACACGATACAACTACAACAATTGAATACTTATGTATGCATATACTATATCAGTACTCATCATTCACATGTTTAGAACTTAATTTAGTTTTACATGTAATTACAATTCAAACTATACATGTCTACAAAAAAAAATTAAGGGACTAACTATGAAAGAGTTAATTAAGAAAATACAACTCTTTCCGATTTGAGTTCCAACGTCATCACGTCGGCTTGGCGGCTCCAACAAAAAGAATATCTCTTTCCAAGGTCACCTACTGCTGCTCATCTGCTCACACAATGAAAGTTCGCGATCATCACAGGTACCAACCACACGGTACAACAAATGCAAGGGTAAGTTTATTATATAAAACCAACAAACATCAAATAGCCACAAGTGGGAAAAAAAAACATTACCCACTACAATCATTAACAAAAAATCCATGATTCCAATACACACTCAACAAACCAATCATCCAATGCATTTCACAACTCAAACAATCATGCATAGAATGATGCATGCACCTGACTCATCTATCAGCATTTCACAACTCAAACAATCCAGAATGGTGATTTTATTAAAACAGGTTTTGGGTCAAATTCAGAATCACTCAATTACAATGCATCTCAACCAAATTCCATATAACTTGACATCGACACCAAGGAATTTCACATGGATAATTCACATAACATTTCGATTAATCTAAAAAAATCAAATAGTCAAATAACACAAGAAATGCGTCAAACATCTACTTTCAGTTATCGAAATTTCAGGGTGTTACAATTATCATAATGAGATGAGAAGTATATAGTTCACTATCTATTATGAATTTAATTTAAATATACTAACGTGCAATAATGATATATATTCAATAATTTTTAATTGCAAAATCATAAAAGATTTCAGATTTATATGTTTTTAGTTTCTCAAATATAAAATAAATTTGATTTTTGTTCATTGAAATTTAAATATTATGTTGTGAATTTAAGAATCAATGGTCCACGGTGATTAATTAGCTGCAACACATACAGTTTAGCCAGATGTAGAAGAAGGCCCTCAGGTTGCTTAATTCAATAAATGCCCAATGGCTACGCTAAGGTTGGAATTAATACACCATCATAGAAAGGGAAAAAATTTCTCTTTCTTAAGTGGTGTTTAATTAGTTGCTACACATACAGTTTCTTTAACTACCTTGTTATATGTATATTTTAAAATGGATAAAGAAAGGAAATATGAATATGAGACCGATAAATAAGAAACTCAGTGAGGTAGTTAGGATTTTTTCTATACAGTATCAAATCTTCCTTATTATATATTTATTTATGTATGTTAATAGGTGGGAATTTTGTATATGTTGAAATTACAACCGTCATCGTATGGGGTTTAGAACCATCGTTGAAAGCCTAGCCTGTAGTAGTGACGACTTTAAAGTGTCGAGGGTTTTCCAAAAAATTTAAAACATTTAAATTATAAAAATAAATAATTAAATAAAAAATTATATATTGGTAGAGTTTTAGTTAATTAAAAAGAATCATACGATAACTAATATATTATTAATTTTCTACTTAACTAAAATTAATTATGTTATATTTAATATATTGTTTATTTTAATTAATTAAAAAACCATATTATATGTAATATATTATTAAAATATTAAATATAATTCAAAGAAATTATAACATGAATTACTAAAATACTTATTAAAATGATTTAAAAATATATACAAAATATTAAACCTAATTATAAAAATTAAAATTACTTCAAAGTCGTAACTCTAAATTCTCTTTAAAAAACAGAAAAAGTAAAGGTCGTGACAGGTGGTACGACTTCTGATTCAGAAATCGTACCACATGGCAAGACTTACCTTAAATGGTAAATATTTTGAACGTTTTATTTTTACCCCAACAGGTAAAAAAAAAAAGGAACAGACAATTTGGACTTATACCAAACTAGAGTGGTAGGGACACGGATAATTTCTATGACATAACGTGTCCAAGCCTGACCGGAATTGTTCGAGACAACGTGCGGTCAGCTATGGCCAAGGATGCAAGGATTGCTGCTTCTCTCTTGCGCCTTCATTCCATGATTGTTTCGTCGTTGTAAATAATTAAGTTGTCTCAATTTTAATTAGTTATTCTTTTAGTTGGAATAATAATGTTATAGATTTTTTTACATGTGCTGCTTCTTTCATTTTTTTGTTACAAAGGGATGTGATGCTTCTATGCTACTTGATGATACGGGCACTTTAAAGGGGGAGAAAAATGCACTGCCTAATAAAAATTCACTCAGAGGATTTCATGTCATTGACACAATCAAGGTTGCATTGGAGAAGGCTTGTCCCTCCACTATGTCTTGTGCTGATATACTTACTCTAGCGGCAAGAGAAGCTGTTTATCTAGTACGACACCAATTTTTAACTATTTGAAATATGGCATTTAATATATGATATTAAAAATAATGCAGTTGTAACAATTTTTTGATTTAGTCCTTATCGTTTTAAACATTCTATTTTGGTTCTATAATTACGTTTGAAATTATGTTTATATTTTTAATGACATATGTTGTAATATTAATAATTACAATAGTATTGAAATTTGAGAGAAAAAGAAATTAATACATTATCTCAATTTTTATACTTAATCAAATAGGAATGAAAATAATTATAGAACTAATGAAAATGATTAAAACTAGAAAAATATTAATGAGTTTTTTTTTTATAAAACAATACTGTTTTTGGCAAAAAAAAATTACTGGCACATAATTATAGAACTAATGAAAATGATTAAAACTAGAAAAATAATAATGAGTTTTTTTTTATTAAAAAAATACTATTTTTGGAAGAAAAAAAATTCCTGGCACATATTTGTCTCTCACTTTCCTTTGTCTCCACAAAGAAGCACAATTTCAGATTGGCACATATTTGTCATTTACTGTATTTTAAATTACTATTACTGGATTTGTTTTATTCAACTACTGTCATACATAATTCAGCATCTTTTAATTTAAAACTTCAAAAGAAGTAACAACTAGAGTTGCAATTCCTCTCATGTTTTCATTGAGTTTTTAAATTAGTTTTTTTACATTCTTCTATATATGATTTACACATTAATTTTTTTTGTAATTCTTTAACTAATATTTTTAGGACATTAATTAACAAAATCATTTTCATATATTCTAAGTGTAAATTTTTTAATTGATAAATAATTAAAAATTACTCTAAATACATTTTTCAAAACAAATATTAATGAAAAAGATAGAAAGCACTAATCACTTGTTTTATGAGTGAGTGATTTTCCAGTGTGGTAACATTTTAAGCCAAATGAAAGAAAATGAGTCAGAGAATCTTTGAGAATTATTTCATTGTTTACAATATGTTCAAAATCCTTTATATAAACTATCATAACCGTCACTCACTAGTAAACTAGTAGCTGACACGTGACTACTTCATCACATGTATATTGATTATAGTTGTGTTATGATTTTATTTCTATTTTTAAATTTTTCATTCTAGTTGTCTCATTTATTTGTTCAATCGATATAAATAAATTTATTTTCGTAGGAAGACGAGAGATAATAATCAACCAGGAAACATCCTTTCATTCAAAATAATTGATCCACAAGATTTGCCCTCTAAGTAAAATATTATGAAAGTTTTAGTGGACTATCGGTGTATGTATGGAGCCTCTGAGTACGGTTTTAGGACAGTCCAAGTACCTGTATGTTTCCCTTTTCTAATCCCTTAACTAAGCATTATCTTTTATTTTGTATCTTGTGATGTGTGGTCTGGATTTCAGTACTTTCCTTTTGGATATGCAGCTCCAATATAGTCAGAACAGTTAGAATCTTCAGGGAAGTAGAAAACATTCATTCATGGGAAGCTACAAAAACTTCCATTATTAGTTTAGTTTAAGAAGTTATTTAATTGATTTCAACTTGCTAGTGGAACTTAGTAACAAGTCACTTGACTCACTAGGGTTATTGGATCCAACTCGGTGATCCGTCTTCCTTCTCGTCTTCTATCACCATCTTTCCGGGATCTGATTTGATCTCGGATGGACTGCTCCAATTCCACTCATCGTCTTCGTTCACTTTCACATCTCGGCTTATCAATACTCTCTTGGTGCCGGGATCTAACAGCTTGTATCCCTTCGTCTTCTCGTCATATCCAATAAAGATATACTTCATGCTCTTGTCTTCTAACTTGCTTCTTTGCTGATCAGGGACGTGTGCATAAGCCACACTCCCGAACACTCTCAAATGGCCCACCGATGGGTTTTGGCCCGTCCATAATTCCTGTGGGGTCTTTCCATTCAATATGGAATACGTACAACGATTCTGTACATATACTGCACACAAAACAGCTTCCCCCCAAAACTCCTTCGGCATACTCTTCGTCTTCAACATTGATCTCACCATGTCAAGAATGGTTCGATTTTTCCTCTCTGCTACTCCATTTTGCTGTGGTGAGTATGGTGCCGTCAAGAACCTTCTGATGCCATACTCCTCGCAGTACCTCCTAAATGCATTTGATGTGTACTCGCCACCTCGGTCTGATCGTATCGACTTGATCTTCCTTCCAGTTGCATTCTCAATCATCGTTTTAAAACTCTTAAACATTTCAAACACCTTGGATTTTTCTTCCAGCATATACACCCAAATTTTACGACTGAAATCATCAATGAACGTAACAAAATACCTCTTTCCACTGAAGGACCCGAGAGTAATAGGTCCACACACATCGGTATGAATTAGTTCCAGTGGTCGCCGTGCTCGATATCTGGCTGACCTCTGAAATGGACTCGTCGCATGTTTGCTCAGCACACAATCTTCACAAAATCTCTTCTCACAGTTCATTCTTGGCAATCCGACCACTAAATTCTTATTCACCATCTCGGCCAGGCCTCCAAAGTAAAGATGCCCAAACCGACGATGCCACAAGGATGCTTCATGATTCATCTCGGCTTGCAAACAGCCGACCTCCACACTTCTCAGGATTAACTTGAACATTCCATTCTTCTCCATCTGCACTCGGGCTATCAGTCGCCCTTGCTTCTCCTTCAATAGAAGAACTCGGTCTGTCATTATAACCGAGTAGCCTTTCTCCATCAATTGTCCCACGCTCAGAATATTACTTTTGAGTTCTGGCACGTAATACACATCTTGAATACGTCCAACTCGTCCATCTTTCTGCAAGAAACTAATCGTACATCGGCCTTTCACGCCGACCTTTGAAGCGTCTCCAAATGATACATGTCCGGCTTCTGTTTCTCTCAAGCTACTGAATAAATGCTTGTACCCACACATATGATTGCTTGCACCAGTGTCTATAAACCACTCCATCTCGGATGTCTGGTTAGCTACACCTCCAGCCATCATCAAAAGTCCTCTATCTTTTACTTCTTCTGCAGCATAATTTGCAGTTTCATTCATTCTTCTTTCAACTCGGCAGTCCTTCGCAAAATGACCAACTTGGCCACAATTGTAACACCTATCCGAGTTGTTGCAATCTCTCGAATAGTGTCCGTACTTTCCACATTTAAAACATTCTACGTTTGAATGTCGACCTCTTCCACGTCCTCGGCCTCCTCGCCAATTCTGCTGACTTGATTCAGCCTGCTCTCTATTCCATCCTTCTTGACCTCGGCTTCTACCACCTCGGTCATAACCACGTCCACCTCGGCCACGTGCTCTATCTCAGAAATTTTGAGAGTAGAGCGCTTTCTCGTCCTTGACTGAAGCTTTCGTCTGAAGTGCTTGCTCCAGTGACTCCTCTTTCTTCTTTTTCTTTCTCTGTTCATGCGCCTTCAATGAACCCGCAAGTTCGTCAACGGTGAACGTTGCTAGATCCTTTGACTCCTCAATCGCACATACAACATTCTCGAAGTCATCAGTGAGTGACCTCAGAATCTTCTCTACCACTCTGGCATCGGGCAGCATCTCTCCGCTTCTCTTTAATTGATTCACCACGGTCTGAATCTGAGTAACGAAATCGGATACGCTTTCTCCTTCCTTCATCTTCATTGCCTCCAACTCTCCTCGTAGAGTTTGAAGTCTGACTTGCCTGACTCGATCGGCTCCTGATAAGTGCCCAAATTCAGTTAAAATCATGTTTTAAATAAAGGCACTTATCGTTTGATTTCATAAGTTTTTATTATAAAATTACCCTAAACCTAGTTAAATAACTCCTAATGCTTGCATAAATGTCATTCATCATATTTTGGAAGATTAATCCAACATGTTTTAAATTTTGATAGATTCCGTGAATTTCTGGGGCTTCCGTAAACAAAAAGCAAGCAGATCGGGCTGAAGAAAGCAAACAGGGAGGTGCAGAAAGCAAAAGGCCCATCAGAATAGTCCAAAGTGCCTTTTAACTAGCCTGGGCGAGTGAATATAGTAAAAAATGCTCACCTGGGCGAGTTAAACACCAATTTGGGCCACTTGGGATAGCTGAAAACTTGTAAAATGATATGCAAACTCGCCTGGGCGAGTAAAATAGCCTAAAATGGCTCGCCTGGGCCACCAAAGGCGGCCCGACCTCCCTCTATAAATACCCAAGCACCCCCCATGGCCTCTATCACTTCTTTCATCCATTCCATAACCTCTTCTCCCATTTTTCTTCATTTTTCTCTTGTTTCTTTAGTTTTTTTGTAGTAAATATTAGTAGTAAGTAGATTAGGAAAGTGAGAGAAGTGAGATTTAGTGTAGAGACTCTGCCGGAAAGAAGCGGTGATGAGGCCCTTCATCAATTCTTCTCTTAAGGAGGTTCTCTCCATGCTTGGTTAGTTTCTCTTATGGATTGGATGTAATCTTCTATCCCTATTTTTCTCTTTTAATTTTATTTATGCATTAATTTCTTCTACTCCTTCTTGGTAATTTATTCCGTACTTAATGCTTGAATCTAATTGATCATTAGACTCATGAACTAAAATTCTAAGTTTGACTGGGAAGTACTCTTAGGGTTTGAACTGAATAAATTTACTCATTACGTTACGAATCGCTAGGAATAGGGCGTACCGTTTTGATTGCATAAAGCACGCGATTATAATTCTTAATGCTGGGATATTTATTTCGTATGCGAGACATCGATATTAGGTAAATATTCTTAGAACTTGATTGCGAGGAATCGATTCAAGGTTAACATAGTGTGCATCAATAAGGATAGATAAGGATTATTGTATCGTAATATTAATTGGGGATAAAAGGATATGAATGATGAAATCCAATCCTACGCTTTTCCGTAACTTTCCGTAATTTTCCATAACTTTTCGTAATCATAATTTTTAGTTGTTTTCTTAAAACAAATGAAACCACGCTCAACCTATTTGTACATAACTATTAAACTATTAAATTCTATTTGGATTAACTGAGTAAGCTCAAGTCCCAGTGGAGACGAACTTTTATAAATTTTGTAACTTACAACGACAATTGGTACGCTTGCCAAAAGTCTAACATCGCCTCAGATGTCATGTGTACTATTTTTTTTTTGTGCGAGCCATCTTCCACTTCACGTGTTGTCTAATAGGAGATGGAGGATGAGTGATTGTTTTGGTGGTCCCGGATTGTGTTGTTTCCTTCAATCATTTCTTTTTTTTTCCTTCATTAACTTCTATTCTAATAAATCATAACCCCCACGAGACAACACGTGAGGGGCAGTGTTTAGCTTCTGGATGGCCTGAGCCTTCTTTCTAACATCCTGTCACAATTACACAGGTAGTTGTCACCAAAATGCGCTTGAAAATACTGCATAATTGTCAAATTCAAAAACAATGCAAGTCAACTAACCTCCCATGAAGCAGCTCTACGACTCTCACAAAATTGGTGCCACTTTTCTTTGCTGATGCTGTATTTTTCACAGACCATGTCATCGTCCTCCTCCTTGCCTTGTGCCAGAGCCCATTTGGAGGTCAAATCTGACTTAAACTACCTCCATCGCTCTCCTATTGTCTAAAGAATTTTCTTCTTCATCCGTTGGTCGGACGCTTCAGGTATATCAAATCCATCCTGCGATACAAAAAATGCATTTAACAGTTACAATAATATCTTAATTGTACTACTACAAAAAATTACATTGACATTGGAAATTTAATTCTAATACCTGAATGTCCTCCCAAATCAAATCCTTCTGAGCTGCAGGAACTTCCTTTCAATTACCAATTATGGGGACCATCATCCTTCCTAGTGGTAGGATCCACATGAATCACTCGTCTCTTGACATCGACGGGTCTGGTAGCCAATGACCTCAGCCGTATTGCTTTCCTAGTCTTCTTCGCTATAGACGGCGAAGGTGCTGACTCAGGAGGAGGAGGGGAGCTCGGTGGTGTAGTCATGTGCCTGTTAAAAACAAAATTAATTAAAGTTAATTGAAAAGTAAAGTAAGTTGTGAAATTGTAAATGTGGAAACAAGTAAAATATAAAATAAAGATTACATTAAACGATGTTAATTAATTCTCCTTCATCATGATCATTACATATTGTTGCTTGAGCTTTTATATAACTTCCGCGAAAGTGTTCTTTACCTAATGCAAGAAAAGATTTAGCAAAGCAAGACAAAGCATCTAAAAGATGATTTAACTCCAGGTGAGCAAGTCCAGCCTTGAAACATACAGAAGCAGCAACTTCTTGGGGAACCTGTCATGTGAGCCATGAGATGGGGAACCAAAAAATAAATTATACAAACTCAGAGATAGGAAAGTAGAATTGTTTCATAGTTTAAAAAAAGGTCATTTACTCTAATGTAATTGACAATTCCAGTAAGGAGTAGTTCACAGAGATTTGAATGAACCTTAACTCTTTTAATCTCTCTACACTCTACAGCCACATGAATACAAATGCATGAGATTAGGGAGAGACAACATGGATACATGGAGCCCACAAGCATTCACAACAACCAAGATTTACTCTTGAAAGTTTTTATGCCTTTCATAAGTCAAGGATCTGAAATTAACTCTTGGAAGCAATAAAGATCAATTGTCATTTAACTTGGAAGGTTTTGTAACAGAAAACATACATCACAATACTAAAAAATCATTAAATTCTTACTCGTGACTTTTTTAAAAAGACAAACCTAACTGTGGCTTTTGTGAATCACCTACCAGTTACCACTTAGGACTCTACCTTACTTTATAGACCAAAATAAAAATGAGACAAGTACTATGACAAAAAATGAGACAAGAACTGTGAGAAAAAAAAAAAAAGGTGACCTAAAGAATCAAATACCAGTTAAATGGAAACAGGGCATAATGAGTTTGTCTTTGCCCGTTTTTACCTCATTTATTTGAAATCATGACTCCAGTGAAATGGTTTAAATTTTTTAATAGATGTCCTAAAATTGGAAATAAACTAATAAGTAATTAGTTAATAATTTTTTCAATAGTGTCAATAACTTGGCAGTGTTTTGCAGCCCAATCACAATCCTCTTATACTACATGCATTTATGGATCTATTATGTTCCTTTGTGCAGGTTAACCTTTTCATGATTAAGTTCAATTTATTTTCATTAGCCTTTCTACTTTTTAGGAGCAGCATTACTTGGTCTTAAATCTTGTGGAAGTATATTGTAAGATTGAAGGGTTCTTGTGTGGAAAGGCTTGTTATTGATAGATAAAAACCATGTTGGACCTCTACTTAACGGCTCAAGCTTTTAGAAGGTTTGGTCCTTAACATTTTATAATATTAAAATTTAACTAATCATTTCAGCATATAAATATTTTGATTTTTAAGTCCATTCATCCTTGTTATCCTAGCATACTCACAAATTTTACACATCCACTTAGGACTCTCTCCCATTCTCAGCCATAATTAGATCAATGCCTTGCGACCACTTATGTCTACTTCGATTCACATCAATGAGAAGAAACCAATAGTATATATTATATGAAACCAAACTTGACCTTTATGATACAATTATAAGCCAAGATTTGTTGCAGGCTATCTCAATGAAAAGAAATACAAATATTTATAGCCTATCTCACATTTTTATTTCAAAAGGACTAAACATACAACTCAATTCTTATACAAACTCTGGTTATTGCTGCAGTGTTCTTTAAAATGCAAGACACATTTTGAAACTGTATGTTTAGGTTAAAAAAGCTGCCAAACTATGAAATGCATATTGGATTGAATAACAATTGCACTAATTGATAATTATAGGTATTAATTTCCATATAACCAGTTAATTACTTCTGCAAATATTAAACAACATGGGATATTATTAATTTACTTTGCAAACCTCTATACAAGGTTCTTTGAAGCAATGCTTACATGTTTTAGAGTGACCTATTCTAGTTGGAGAACTGCTACTTCAGTGGAACTAGTATAGAGTTAGCTTTGTCCTTTGGTATTTAGAGGATAACATAGTCAACTTCAAATTCAGCAAGTGAAATCTAGTACATACCACAAATAGAACTATGTGTATTATAACATAATGCAAAAAAAAAAGGGATCTCTAACACTATTATTCAATAAGGCAACCTTGTATCCACTCCTTTAGGGCCAAACAAAAAAGCAATTTAAGGAAACATTACCAAACAATGAAGTTTGGCTACGTGCATATGATATCTAAGCAAGTTTCAAGAAGAGAAAGGGAGTAAAAATGAGAGAAGCCACGGATCCAACTGTAATAATTATGCGCATTTGGTATATAAGGAACTTTGAATGAGTTTTGAAATTGAAAGAAATAGGGTCTCATGCTTAAGAGTGATTTTACTTACTTGAGAGTCAGACTTCAGAACTGCCAGCGCTGTAGTTGTCATTGAGAGTGTGAGTCAGACCTCGCGAGAGCGAGAGTCAAGGTGAGCATGAGAGTGTGCGAGAGGGAGAGTGAGAGTCACCAAAGACCGTTACAGAGCCACGAGAGAGAGATTGAGGATTTGAAGTTATAGAGGCACGCGGAGGGAGAGAGTGGGTTTGAAAAGTGAGCGTGAGAAGAGGGGGACAGAAGTTACAGACAATAAACAGGACAAAGACAATGTCGCTTTTAAAAAAAGGATGTTAATGAATATATGTTAACATTGGTTTTTCCAAAAACCGATGTTAAGGAACTCATGTAATTTATGAATATGCCACCGCGTGTTTGTGAACATCGGTTTTATCATAAACCGATATTAATGTAGCGATGTTAAAACTACTTTTTGAGTAGTGTCAGACCTATTCGACTAGATGGTCAATTTGTTGATATCTGACTATAATCAATGACATTCTGGAATAACAATTCTATTTGATTTGATAATATAATTGTAACATGTTCCTATCATATGGAATATGGTTATTGGTACTCATGTAAGGCCAGAACAAAAGAGAGGTCCAAGATGAGGGAATAAGATTTAGAATTAGTTATTTAGTTTGATAAAGGTGTGGTTAATTTCTTTGTAATTAAGGCCACACATCATGCAAGCACATTAGATGTATGATGGAACAAAGAAAAAATATGCCTCATTCCTTCTTTTACATCCAATGTTTTGATATCAGAAGTAACTAAAACAATATATTAGACAAAGAATCACACTTGTTAAAGGATAGTTGAAAGACTACAGTTACAAGTGAATATTGTTTCAAAGGATAGTTGTTAATTAATTTAAACAAAATTCACCAGAAAAATGACATTAGAAAAATGTAAGTAAACCAAAATAGTTAGTAATATCCAAAGAATAAAATTTAGAATGAGGAAAATAAATCATGCCTAGAATTGTTCACAAATTACAACAGAAGTTGAGTCCCATCTCTTTGCCTAACATCAAGCAAATCATTTACATTGCATGTTTTTCACCAAATAAAGAAAAAATATGTATAAGACTTTGTTAAAATCTCATGAGCTTAGTGTGATTTAGCCACAAACATATTTTAAAACTTGCACAAATCTTTTAATAATCTCAGCAAGTAGGAAATTACAACAAAATATGGTAAAGAAGGTATTTTCTTTGCTGTTGTACCTGGAATAGATGGCATGCTACACATTCCTTTAGGATGAAATCTGTAACTGATAAAGCACTTGTGCAAACAAATTTGTGCAGAAATTGAGTTACCAAACTTAGCTTTCGCAGTTTGGCCTAGTCCCCAACACTCTTCACATAAACCCCACAATTATCATTGGCCAAATCACCCTCACACTTCCCCAACACATAGAAACTGGTAGCTCCTAGTGTAGAACATATTTTTCCACCACTTTTCACACCATTTTCCACCATACAAAACACAAAGTCCCTTCTCTCCCTAAACCCAACATCATAATTATTCATCACTCTCCTTGTTGGCCTGCAAACCTTGTAAAGCAATTGAGTCTTAGATACCTAATTGAACCCAACAATCTCGTACCTCAAATAGCACCCAACACCATAAAGAGTAAGGTATTTTATTTTTACAAATAACATGGTTAAATAAAATTTATCCAAATTTACCAATATCAAGTTCAATTGCTTCCATATTGGTTGCTTTGTAGTGAAGAGAATCAATGAATCCTATTGTTTAGACGACACAATGGATTAATAACAACTGATTTCCTAGAAGTTGCTTGAAGGCTTCTACACAAGTCAACAAGGTAAATAGAAACCCCTTGGTAATTCCAACTCTAGACAAGAAAATGTACTAAGTAGATAATTGTGAAAATGTGTGTCATCAAACATTTTCTAATGGGAACCCAAAAAATAGAATAGGAAAATTGTAACGCCCTGAAATTTTGGTAACTGAAAATATATGTTTGATGTATTTATTGTATTATTTGATTATTTGATTAGTTTAGATTAGTTAAAATGTTGTGTGAATTATCCTTGTTCAATTGCTGGGTGTGGATGTTAAGTTATGTGGAGTTTGTTTGAGCTGCGTTGAAATTGTGTGATTTCGAGTTTGTCCCAAAAACCTATTTTGTAAAATCACTATTCTGGATCGGTTAACCATTTGATCACTTTCAAATTTTAAAGGTAGGCTCCTAAACCACATATGTAACCTTTTACCGTTAGGATTTACGACATAACATCTGAAGCATGAGAAGGATTGAAATCGTTTAAGCTGCGTTGGGATTTGACCGTTGGGATTAACTTTTCACATAAGCACTGAAATTTCAAAAATTGGGTCAGCTCACCCAGGTGAGCCAAAATTCGCCTGGGCGAGTAAAGTCAGTTTTAAATAGGTACAAAAACATGAAAATCATGAAATTTGAGCCTCGTTCTTCGCCAAACATCCACCCAAGTCCCCCACCCCCCTCCTTCAGCAGCCACGGCCACCAGTGACCGCCATGAGTCACTGTTTCTTGCCGTTGAACCACAACATGGAGAGGAACACTTTAATCAGAGCGGGATCTTCAAAATTCAACTCGAGGATTTAGTAGAGAACAGAGCCTCCAATCTTCCCTTCGTGGTTTCTTCGAGGTAACTGTGTTTTTTATGACTTCTCCTAGCTAGTTTGAAGTCTCTCTTGATATCTCTTGTGATTTGGATACCATTATTGGGTGTTTTTACACTTCCTTTGAAAACCCTCTGAAAATGAGACGTTGTAAAAGTTTCCTTTTTATAATATTGATGTCATTTTTGTGACCTTCGTTGAGCCCCGGTCACATTGGTGTGATCAAAATTTCAAAATCATGTCCTTTTGATGTGGACTTTCAAAACACCATTTTAGCCCCTTTTTAAATTTGAGTGGGTATTTGACCCCAAATGTTAATGTTAACCTTTTATTTGAAATCTATACTAAATTGTCTTCAATTTGCTATATAGAATTCTGCGTTTGGGCCAAAGCATGAACTCGAGGGATCTCAAAACAACACCATGAGGAGCTAATGTGAGAGTTTATAGATAGGTAAGGGGAGTTTATTGTTTGTTTACAGATTTTGATATCGTAGTTGGGGGTCAGGGAACCCAATTATAGAGATATATGTTTGTCCCTGTTGCGTGCTAGTTTTCAAGAAAAACTATATTTTAAACTAATGGGAGGTGATATATTTATCATCGATGTATGTTTGTTCCTGTTGTATGATCGTTTTCAAGAAAAACTATATTTTTAACTAATGGGATGCGATGAATTTGTTATTGATGAATAAAACTATGAATGATTTTGTTGTTGGAATGATTGGATTTTTTTGGAAAAAGTCTTAATTACAGAGGAGACTCTGCCCAAAATTTTATAATACGTTCTCTTATTTAATTCTTTATTATATTTTTAATTGGGTATAAGAGTGTGTTTTCTATATTGTAGTCCTCCTCTTTAATTTAGAATTTTTCTAAAATATCAGTTTTGTGGTAATATGAATTGTGAATGAATGAGATGATATTGATGTCGTTGATGTTATTGAAATTGAGATGCTA
>QARZ01040159.1:56492-70965 GCA_013407115.1 Glycine latifolia | reverse complement strand
TTGATGTGGTTGATGATGTTGAAATGAGATAATGTTGATGTGGTTGATGATGTTGAAATGAGATAATGTTGATGTGGTTGATGATGTTGACATGAGATAATATTGATGTTTATGATGATGATATTGAAATAAAATGATGTTGATGACATTGGGATAAAATGATGTTGAAGTTGATAATGACATTGATGAGAGATAATGTTGATGTTGACAATGTCATTGTATGTTGTGGATACACATAGGGGGTGAATAACTAGATATCCCTGCGGGGAAGGGTTGGTCCCTATCCACGGTTAGTGCATTGATGAGCCCATGTTGTGTATGTACATGGCGGGTGCATGACTGGATATCCTTGCGAGGAAGGGTTGGTCCCTATCCACGGTCAGTGCATTGATGGTGCCCATGTTTCATACTTTATAATTGCATGGATGAAACGCGGGTACTAAGGGGCCACTCGGTTTGGAATTCCCTTGTGACTCTGGTTGATCACCATTGGGGGGGGGGAATGGCCAGTGCACAACAGGGTGACCCTGATAAACCACTGAAGCATTTCCTAAGAGAAACTATTTCCATGAGAATGGTACCACATTGCATTCTGAGAGTTGAGTCAGGAGCATACATCATTCTGAGCATAAATGATTTGAATTGTGAAAACAAGTTGATGACTAATTGGTTGAGTGTATATTGATCTGCTTGATTATTGAGAGTGATTGTGGTTATTATTAGATATAGATAGAAGAAAATATAGATAAAAAAATTCAAAAATTAATTTTTTTTCTTGATAATAGAATAAGATAAATATAGCTAAAAACAAATTAAAAAAATTAAAAATTTGTTTCTAAATGATAGTTAGAAGATAGATATAGATAGAAGAAGATAGATATACATAGATATAGATAAAAAAATTCAAAACTAAAACAAATTAGTAATTTATCGTGGTGTTTTTGAATTAAAAAAAGAAGAAATTTCCATAATTTTAGTCATTTATTGTGGTGTTTTTGATTTTTTTTAAAAAAATTGGGCCAGTTTTTCATTTTTTACATAGATTTAGAAAATATTGTGAATAATATTCTGGTAGAGTAGTTGTCTGTTATTTCTGTCACTGATAAGTTGAATTGTGCATAACTAGGTCTAAACCAGGTGACTTGCATTCATATGATCCTAAGATAGATAGTACATTTCACAATTTGAGCAGAGATAGTAGAAGTTTAGTTTTGGATAGTAGTATAGTGTATTATGAGCATTCTATTTTTGAACCTTCTGTTTCTGATTTTGAACATTCTGATTCTGAAATTATTATTGATACAATGGCTGGCAACAATCAACTCTTAAGGAATTGGCTACACCTAATGTTGTTTATCAACCTTGGTGTATTCAATATCCTGAGATTGAGGTTAGTTATGAGCTAAAATCTAGACTGATCCATTTGCTTCCAAAGTTTCATGGTCTTGCAGGTGAAGATCTACACAAGCGTCTTAAGGAGTTTCATGTAGTGTGTTCCACCATGCGACCACATGACATTCATGAGGATTATGTCAAGATGAAGGCATTTCCATTCTCTCTGGATAGTGTGGACAAGGACTGGTGTTGGATTCAGGGGGAGCTACTTAAAGAATGCAAAGGAACATTGATTCAAGCATTGGTTTTGAGCTTTCAACATGAAATGGATGCCTTAAAGATTAATTAGTGTGAAATGTGTAAGAGAAAAGCAATTCTGGTGATCCAAGTGCATTGCATTCATATTAATCCATAATTAACTTAATTGGTTTCATAAAAATCACAAGGCTTTGGTAATTTGACTAAGTTGTTAAACTGATTGAAAGGTTTTTGGAAAAATGCATTTTGCACTAATGTAATCGATTACCTTAAGTCTTTAATCAATTATTTTTTTCTTAGTCTAACTTGGAAAAGCTTTCAAGAACATTGTAATCGATTACCTATCGGGATAATCGATTATTTGACCTTTGTTTTCATATAAACTACCTTGTGATTGAATATAATCGATTACCACTTCATTGTAATCGATTACATGGTTATATATGATTTTAAGTTGTGTTGGGATAATCGATTACCACAGTATTGTAATCCATTACACAGGCTTATTCGGAAAAGCCATTTCCCTGCTTTAATCGATTACCGTTTCTTGTAATCGATTACATTGTATGTTAGTGCTTACAAGTTTTCCTGGTTTAATCGATTACCACATGACGTAATCGAGTACATAATATACTCAGCTTTTAGAGACTCCTGCTTTAATCGATTACCACATTCTTGTAATTGATTACACTGTGTATTTTGTCATTCTGAGTCTCCTGTCTTAATCAATTACAGGACAGAATAATCGATTATTTTGCTCGTTGCTCATGCCCAGAAACTATGTTGAACACTTTAATCGATTACATAGTTTATTTAATCGATTACATGAGTGTTTTAATCGATTATTGGGCGCATTTAATCAATTACAGACAGTTACAAAAAGCTGTTATAAATAGGATTGATGCTCAGCTGCTTTTACAACTTTGTGGAACATTACCCATACGTATTTTCTGAGCTTAAACAATCTTGTGAGCATTCTAAAGTGATTTCTAAGGGTTTAATTGTGTCTTGCTCCATTGTGCATTGATCATGTGTGTTTGAGTCATTCTTGGAGCTTGAAACTATTTCAAGATTAAGGGAAGTTGTGCTTATTGATTTGTTATCATTCAACCTGATCTGGTAACTTCATTTTTCATTGCATACATTGGATCATCAGGTTGTTTCTCTCCTTAATCTGATTGTAATTTTCGTTTGGATTTTTCTTTGTATTTTGGCTATTGTAATTGGGTTCTTGCTTGAAACTAGAGAAAGGGTTCTCTAGGTGGAAGAACTGAGTAGTGTTCTCAGGTTCTTGTCTCTTATAATCTAATAGGGTTTTAGATTTCTGTATCTTATCTAGGGTTGATAAAGGGAGACATTGTAACTGATTGTAAGAACTGAAAATTTATAATAGTGGAACTCTAACCTAGTGTTGGTTAGAAAAAAACTGGATGTAGCTTCTAGTGTTGAAGTGAACCACTATAAATATGATTGTTCTTGCTTCTCTATCCCTTAATTCATTATATTCATTGTGTTCTTGATTAAATTGCTTGACCAACAAAGTTAGTTTTGATGCATTGAATTCCTTGGGACTGAGCTACTTGATTGAATAAGGTTTATTGATTTTGAAAAGTGATAAAGATCCTAGGAACTCTGATTTTGATTAAAGAAATTTTTAATTTACCAAGGTTTAACCAATTCACCCCCCTCTTGGTTAAGTGTGAGATATTCATATTCTTTACAACTGGTTGTACCTTTAACCAGATCCTATCAACACTTGGATAGATATGAAGAGAAGATTTTTGGAGAAATTCTTCCCTGCATCTTGAACATCATCCATTTGAAAAGAAATTTTTGGTATAAGGCAGCTAGCTGGAGAGACATTATATGAGTACTGGGAGAGATTCAACAAGTTATGTGCTACCTGTCCTCACCATCAAATCAGTGAGCAATTATTAATCCAGAATTTTTACGAAGGCTTAATGTTGATGGACAGGAGTATGATAGATGCAGCCAGTGGAGGCATTTTAATGGATAAGACTCCTCTTGCTACAAGACAATTGATTTCTGACATGGCGGCTAATTATCAGCAATTTGGTACTAGAGGAGCTGCAACATCCAAGGTGGTTGCAAATGAAGTTTCTATTTCTATGGTTGCTGATAACCAGAGGTTGGAGAATAAGCTGACAGAATTGACATCCATTGTGAGACAACTTGACATTGTTAAATAATAGAATAGGATGGAAGCCAATCAACCAAGGCTGTGCGGTATCTGCTGTCCACTTGATCATCCAACATAATCATGTCCTACTTTTCAAGAAACAGAACAAGCTGCTGAAGTTTCTGCCATACAATCTGGGTAGCCATTCAGACCTCAACAACAATATAATCCTTACTCCAACACTTATAGTCCTGGTTGGAGATATCACCCGAATTTGAGGTATGGTCCTGGTCCACAACAAAAACAACAACCATTCAGGCCTCAACAGTAGCAATATCAACCCTCCAATAGAAAATACCAACCTCCCTCATTCAGACAACAACCACAATTCTAGCAGCCGACACCTACACCTGCACAACCTATGTAGAGCAGTTCTGAACCTTCCTTGGAGGACCTGATGAAACAAATGGCAACCACCAACATTCAGTTTCAACAAAATGTCAGTACCACCATCCAAGACTTGTAGACTCAGATTGGAGTGTTAGTTACGACTGCCAACCAGATGCAGCAACAAGGTTTTGGCAACATTCTAGCACAGCTAATTATTAATCCAAAGAATGTGAGTGTTATTACCTTGAGGAGTGGCACGGGCTTCCAAATTCAACAAATTTTGGTAAAAAAATTGATGATGGTGCCAAAACAGATTCTGCACCCAAATAGATTCCTCTACCTCTTCCTTTTAGATCTATTCTTGCAAAGAAAGTGGAGCTTGATTCTGATCTGCTTGAGACTTTTAGGAGGGTGGAAGTCAACATTCCCCTCTTGGATGCAATCAAACAGGTTCCAAAATATGCAAAGTTCTTGCAGGATTTGTGCACCCACAAGAGAAAGTTGAAGGGAAATAAGCAAGTACATATGGATAGAAATGTTTATGCACTTATACAAGACAAAACTACTGTTGTCATCCCACTATCCACCTTGCCATAGAAGTGCAAAGATCCTGACACTTTCGCTGTCCCTTGCACCATTGGAGATTGTACTTTTACAGATGTCATGCTTGACCTTGGAGCCTCAATTAATGTCATGCCTACATCAGTTTACAGATTACTATATCTTGGTGATTTGAAACCCACCGTTGTTGTCATTCACTTAGCCAACAGGAGTGATGCGCTTCCACTTGGACTTATTGAAGATGTGCTGGTGCGAGTTAATGATTTGATTTTTCCAGCAGATTTTTACACTTTGATATGGAGAATGAGTCTTCCAACCATGGTTCCACATTGATCATAGGGAGACCATTCTTGATGACATCCAGGACCAAAATTGATATGCATGCAGGAACTCTTTCCATGGAGTTTGGTGAAGGCCATGAGGCATCCTGTAGAGGAGCATTCTTTCTTTCTTGTTGATATCATTGATGTTGCAGTAGATAGTGTAGATTTACTTTATGAATTTTCTGATTTTTCTGATTTTGATCTTGGTTCTTGTAATTGTACCTATGATGATTCTACTGTTGTGTGTAGTATTTATTTGGAGATTTCCTCCACACTTCACTTTGATTGTGTTACAGATGCAGGTACAGATACAGGTCCTGATTCTCCTATCATCCTTCCCTCAGCCACCAATCTTTCCTTGCCTTCCACCATTCAGCCACCTTCCTTGGAGCTGAAGTCACTACCTGAGCACCTTAAATATGCATACTTAGATGATGTTCATAAGCTTCCTATCATCATCTCTAGCAGCCTATCACATAAGCATGAAGAGAAGTTGCTACATGTTTTGAGAGGCCACAAAAAAAGCCATTGGATGGACACTTGCTGACCTTCCTGGAATAAATCCTTCCATTTGCATGCATCAGATACTGTTGGAGGAGGGTCAGTGAGGCAGCCACAGAGGAGGCTGAATCCACTATTCTTGATGTGGTGAAGAAGGAAGTGATGAAGTTACTAGCTGCAGGGATCATCTATCCCATTTCAGATAGCACTTGGGTTTCACCTGTCCAAGTGGTCCCTAAGAAGTCGAGTATCACTGTTGTGAAAAATCAGGATAATGAGTTGATTCTGGCTAGAGTAGCCAATAGTTGGCAAGTTTGCATTGACTACAAGAGACTTAACCAGGCAAATCGCAAGGACCATTTCCCTCTCCCCTTCATTGACCAGGCTTTGGAGAGGTTGGCAGGTAAATCACATTAATGCTTTCTTGATAGTTTTTCAGGTTACATGCAGATTCATATTGCACCGAAGGACCAACACAAGACCACATTCACCTGTCCATTTGGCACATTTGCCTACACTAGGATGCCTTTTGGCCTATGCAAAGCACCTGCTACCTTCCAAAGGTGCATGGTGAGTATCTTTTATGATTTATTAGAGAGTTGCATGAAGGTGTTTATGGATGATTTCATTGTTTATGGTTCCTCTTTTGATGCATGTTTAGATAGTCTCTCTAGAGTTCTTAACCGATGTATTGGGACTAACCTTGTTCTTAACTTTGAGAAATGTCATTTTATGGTACATGAAGGTATAGTCTTAGGGCATTTGGTCTCTGGTAGAGGTATTAAGGTCGATAAGGCCAAGATTGATGTTATTACTTCTCTACCTTACCCCGCTTTTATGCAGGAAGTGTGTTCTTTTCTTGGACAAGCAGGTTTTTATGGGAGATTCATCCAGGATTTCAGCAAGATTGCACTGCCATTGTCCAAGCTTCTCCAAAAGGACGTATACTTTATGTTTGACCAGCCTTGTGAAGAGGCATTTGAGGAATTGAGGAAGAAGCATACTACCTCTCCTATCATGCAACCACCAGATTGGGAACTTCCCTTTGAGCTTATGTGTGATGCCTCTAATTATGGACTTGGGGTTGTGTTGTCACAGAGAGTTGATAAATGATCCTATGTCATTGCTTATGCTTCACGCACTTTAGATGCAGCCCAAGTTAACTACACCACCACTGAGGAGGAGCTTGTGGCAGACCTCTCTTTGGTCTTGCCAATTTTATGTGATGATGTACCTTGAATGGCATTTGGAGAGTTTCCTTTTCCCTTCTTTTATTTGTTGTCTCTTTGTTTGCATTTCATTACATGCTCACATTGAGGACAATGTGCATTTCAAGTGTGGGGTGAAGGGTTACAAAAACATTTTCTATTTTCTATTTTCTGTTTTTGGTTTCTGTTTCTGTTATTGTTTTGCTGCATTTGTTTTGTTTTGTTGCTATTATGTTTTTACATTCAGAAAATAAAAAATTAGAATTTAGGCACTTTTCATGTTTTTCATAGGATTTATAACTTGTATAAATTGTGAGAAATATACTAATTTTTGTTGGATTGAAAGATTTCATGCTTGATGTGAATCATTGGTGCAATTGTTGAAGTGATAAGTAAGCTTGAGAAATAGAATTTAAAATGGATCATGTGTGATAGAATTATGTCTTGTGAGTTTTTGGGCCTTTGTGGATGAATCACATTATTTCATTCATGTTCTTTCATGTCTGATTTCACTCTTGTGCTAGATTACTCTATGTTTTGCCTTGCCTCTTTTGACATTCCTTATTGCACATGCTTTAATTGAGATGATTTAGGCTTTCTTTCTTATATTCACTAGCCAAATAAACCTATCCTTGCATTGATATCCCTTGTCACCATTTTTGAGCCTTTAACCTTTTCTTTCTTGTGTAGCTCATTACAAACTAAAAAATAAAATGGAAAACCATGTTATCCTAACTTTAGGGAGAAAAGGGGCCTTGCAATTGTTTTGGGAGTGGGTTTCAAACAAGTGTGGGGTATTTTTGTTTTGTTTTGATTTGGAAAGAAAAGAAAAGTAAGATTTTAAAAAGCAATAGTTCAAAAAAAAAATGAAAAAAAAGAAGTACAAAAAAAAGCAATAAAAGTTGTTGTGGTTCATTTTCATCTGTATAAGTTCTCTTAATTAAATTTTGTTGTTCTCCACCTTGTTTCTTTGTTTCTACCCCTCGTTTTACTTGTTGGATTACTCCCTATTGCCCTCTTTTCTCTTAGTTTTAGCCTAAATATCCTTCTTTTATCCACCCTTTACCTAAGCCATACATTACAACCCAATAAAGTTCTTTTGATCTTTTGATGCATGTGTATTTCAAGTTGAATGAATTAGAATCTTGTCAAAATATGGATGTGCTAGTTACATGTGGTGTTTGAGTGTAAACATAAACCCATACACATTAGAAGAGGTTGAGTGTTGCTATTTGAGAGATTTCTATCACCTTGGATCATTCTTAATTTTAACTTGACTACTTTTTCACTTTGCACTTTGTGCTCATGTGTTCATGAATTGTTTGTTACCTTAATATAATTCTTCCATTTTTCATCTTTCTGACTTTTGTGCATTGTTAGGATCCATTGGAAATTGTATGTGCCTTGTTCATACCTTTCTTTTAGTTTGTGGTTTACTTTAGTTTGAATTTTACTCTTAGTCTTTCTTTTAGTTTTTCCCAGCAGTGCAAAAGTTTAAGTGTGGGGTATTTTGATTGAGTGTTTTTAGTTTAATATTTTTCTATTCTTCTTAGCTTATTTGACTTCTCTTGGACTTTTATTTCTTCACTCTAACTCAGTTTTTGTCTTAGGCAAACAAGTGAACTTAATTGATAATTGTTGCTTATTTTCGAATATTTTGCTTAATTGACCTATCTTCCTTTCAGGACCTAGAGAGCTTTACAGAACTCCAAGCGGCACATATTGAGGGTTATTTTAGTAGTGCCTGGAAAGATAAGGAAAAGATCTACAATTTTGTCAGAGATAAGCCAAGGCCAATTCTCTCATTTTGAGGGTCATTTTAGGCTTGGAAATCAGAACCCCTGCACTTGAGTTTTGGGCTGCGAATTGGTGTAATTAGTAATTAGTTATATTAGATGGGCCTAATCATGGCTCATCCTTTCCTACTGAGTCAGTCACTATATTTTAGTGCAATTATTTAGTAGAGAGACACACTTTATTTTTTTAGCACAAACAGAATTTGTAGTTTCTTTTAGAAGTTTTCATAATTAAAACCTTTTCTCTCATTTTCTCTCAATTGTTCTTCATTGTTCTTTATTTTTCTTCTTTCTTTCATATCTGTTCTTTTATTTTTCTCATACAAATTTCATGTGTAACGCCCTGAAATTTCGATAACTGAAAGTAGATGTTTGATGCATTTCTTGTGTTATTTGACTATTTGAATAGTTTAGATTAATTGAAATATTATGTGAATTATCCATGTGCAATTACTTGGTGTAGATGTCAAGTTATGGGGAATTTGTTTCAGCTGCGCTGAAATGGAGTTATTTCGAGTTTAACCCAAAACCTATTTTAGTAAAATCACCATTTTCGATTTATTAACCATTGGATCACCTTCAAATTTTAAATGTAGGTTGAGAACCCAAATATAGAACTTCGGACCGTTGGGATTGTCATATTATTGTCTGGAACATGAAAAATTAATTTTTCACCGAAGCAGAAATTCTAGAATCTGGTCAGCTCGCCTAGGCGAATTTTACAGGTACTTTTGCTCGTCTGGGCGAGTGAAGGCGGTGATAAATATGTATCAGCTTCATAAATCACGAAAAATGGAGGTTTCTTCTTCCTCCTACCTTCCCTCAACCTCCCACCATCATCCTCCACCACCCATGGCCAATGGTGACCATCACGAGGCATTGCCGCTTGCTGTTTGACCACCGCATGAAGAGGAATGCTTTAATCAGAGCGGAATCTTCAAAGCTCACCTTGAGGTTTCGGTAGAGAATGAAGCCTCCAAATCCTTCTTTCTTGGTTAACTTGAGGTAACCTTGGTTTTCTTTGTCTTCTTCTAGCTAGTTTAAGCTTCTCTTAGTGTCTCTTATGTTTCAGATACCGTTATTGGTTGTTTCTATACTTCCTTTGAAAACCCTTTGAAAATGAGATGTTGTAAAAATCTCCTACGGATGTCATCTCTATGATCCTTGTTGAACCCTGGTCACCTTGGTGTGATCGAAATTTCAAAATGATGTCTTTTAATATGGACTCCCAAAACACCATTTTAGTCTCTTTTTAAATTTGAGTGGGTATTTGACTCTGAATGCTAATGTTAGCCTTGTTTTTTTGAAATCTATACTAAATTATCTTCAATTTGGTATATAGAGCTCTGTGTTTGAGCCAAAGCACGTGAACTTGAGAGATCCCAAAACGACATTTCAAGGAGCTAACAGAGGGATATAGATAGGTAAGGGGAGTTTATTATTTAGTTATAGTTTTGGTACCATAGTTGGGGGCCAGGGATTCCAACTATGAAGATAACTGCTTGTCCCTGTTATGTGCTGGTTTTCAAGAAAAACTATTTTTAACTAATGGGATGCGATGAATTGGCTTGTTGATGGATAAAACTGTGAATGATATTATTATTGTGATGATTGGATTTTTGGGAAAAGTCTTAATTACAGAGGAGACTCTGCTCAAAATTTTATAATATGTTTTCCTATTTAATTCTTTATCAAATTTTTAAATGGGCATAAGAGTGTGTTTCTATATTGTAGTCCTCCTATTTAATTTTGAATTTTCCTAAAATACCAGTCTAGTGGTAATATGGATTGTGGATGGATGAGGTGATATTAATGTCATTGATAATGTTGAAATGAGATGTTATTGATGTGTTGGTGATGATTGAATGAGATACTGATGATGTGTTTGGTGATGTATAAATGATATAATGATGCTGTGGTTTATGATGTTTAAATGAGATGATGATGAAATGGATGTTGATGTTGAAATGAGATAAAGTTGATGTTTATGACGATAATGTTGAAATAAGATGAATTTGATATATATGATGATAATATTGAGATGTATGTACATTGATACCCAAGGGGGGTGCATGATTGGACATCCTTGCAGGGAAGGATTTGTTCCTGGCCATGATCATGCATTGGTGGTGCCCATGGTTGTCATTATGTGATGTGGATATACATGGTCATCCTTGCGGGGAAGGATTTGTTCCTGGCCATGGTCATACATTCATGGTGTCATGGTTGTATGTTGTGTATATACATGTAGGGTGCAGTGAATGTACATTGAAGGTGTATGACTGGTTATCCTTGCAGGGGAAGGATTTGTTCCTAGCCACGGTTAGTGCATCGGTGACCCACATTGGTGTGTTATGTATGTACATGGAAGGTGTATGACTGGTTATCCTTGCAGGGAATGATTTGTTCCTGGCCATGGTCATACATTGATGATGCCCATATACTTCATTTGCATGGATGGAAATAAAATGAAGGCACACGCGTACCTGTGGGTTTCAATGGGCTGAGAACGCAGGTACTAAAGGGTCATCAGGTTTGGAATTCCCTAGCGACGCTGGCTGGTCACCGGGGGGGTGGGGGGAATGGCCAGTGCACGACAAGGTGGCCCTAATAGGCGGTGAATCATTTTTCCTGTGAGAGGCTATTTCCAGAATATGGTACCACATTCCATTCTGATAGATGAGTCAGGTGCATGCATCATTCTATGCATGATGGTTTGAGTTGTGAAATGCATTGAATGATTGGTTTTTAAATGTGTATTGGAATAATGGATTTTTTTTAATGATTGTGATGGGTAATGTTGTTTCCTTCCTGATTATTGTTATCTGATGCTTGCTGGTTTTATATAATAAACTCATCCTTGCATTTGTTGTACCGTGTGGTTGGTACCTGTGATGATCGCGAACTTTCATTCGTGTGAGCAGATGAGCAGCAGTAGGTGACCTTGGAGGGAGATCTTCTTTTTGGTTGGAGCCGCCAAGCTGACGTGATGACGTTGGATTTCTTTTTGGAGAAAGAGTTGTATTTTGTTAATCAACTCTTTCTTAGTTAGTTCTTTGAATTTTTGTTAGATATGTAATTCCAGGTGTATATACATGTAAAACTAAAGGAAGTTCTAACATGTGGATGACATGTACTGATTTAATATATATGTACATATGTGTTTAATTATGTAATTGTAATAAGTGTATGGTAATTGTATTATCGCAAAATATTTACCATCATTTTTATAATCAAATTAATGAGATCTGCACGATTAAGAGTTTGTGATATCGTAGCGATGAGATGGGTCGTTACTGTAACACCCCGTAGGCCTCCGGGGTGTTATCATTAATAATATCAGATTAGCGCTTAAACATTAATATAAAACCTCAGCGGAAGCATAGAATCGTTTTTCTTGAATCATTATGTATGGAATAAACACATCACAGAGAATACACATGTAAATCATATAATTCACACCCCTGCTGATCCAGTTTAACATATCGATATAAAAGGTAGGCAGATATACAAATAACCAATACTATACTCAGGAGGAAAAGTATCTCATATCAGAACCAGTTATGTACACAAATATGTACATTAGAGTCCACACCACATCGTGGTGATACAAAAGAACATCTATCCTCACAGAGGGTATACAAAACTGTACATATACAGGTGTGCACACACACCATCCCTTATCAAGGGTACAAAACATAAACAAAGCAAAACTGAGCTTTCAAGCTCCTCTGCTGCTCATCAGTTAAGCAGCCAAGTCTTCTCTAGGGCCTCCTGCCCTGAGACTGATCTTCTTTTGCTGAAGGATCACCTGAAATCATAAATCCCCACACGGGGTGAGATATACATCTCAGTAAGCTCAGGGTCCTTGGGAAATCATTCCCACCCTGTCCCACAATCCACAAAGCACACACAAGGCAATCACACAACCCAATGGCCCACTGGCCTTCATATCAACATATCAAGCATCCAAACCTGGCGGATCTCATCGACGCCTAAAATCATATGGCAGAGAACCCTCAATGCCTAGCGGAGAACCCTCAACGCTTAAGTCACGGGCAGAGAACCCTCAATGCCCTAGATCATGTGGCGGAGAACCCTCAACGCCCCAATAATAGCATAATCAGTTTCAAGTGCATACATATCAATTTCATCTCAATTTAAGTAATGCAACAACCAAATGCATGCATTATGAATTATGACCACCACTCCCCCGGAGTGTGGTGTGCAACCATGCAGGAATTCATCCCCAGGGACACAGAACTTACCTGGCAAGGTCTCAGTCTGTGGTCCAGTCCCTGCTCTGTGGCTCCCGCCACCAATAGTCTCAATATCACGCCCTAATCAAGGCATATTCATATTAAACTCAATCCGGACAAGTATCAATTACAAAACAAAACGTATCAGAATTCCCCTACCCTAAGGTTTAATCAAGCTCAGCCAATCTGACTATCACAGACCTTCTCAAGGTCCCTCAAGGCTGCATATAAAACATCTGAGTCATCACAGACTCAATGTTCAGTACATACCTGAGCATAATTTCACAGCCTCATAATCCAATTATCACTAGAACGGACTGAGTTCCACTCAAAGTCCCGTTCAATTAGCCTTTCAGGCTCAGAATAACACAATCAAGGCTCTGGAATGGCCTTAAGTCCACAGATACTTTATCATAAAGGCCACACATACAAGTCATAGAGCTAAGATTTAAAGTCATCTAAAAACAAAAACTGAAAGCTAATCCTTCATCATTTCATCGTTCTAAACAACATCCCCTACAGGACCCTGGGCTAATTCTAGCCCCAACTCAAGATGGGTCACAAAACATAGAAAGCCCCCAAATTCAAAATTAACTGGAGAAACTTGAGTTTCTTACCTCAGTGGCGACCAGAAAGGCTTCAGGACAGCTTTCCCAAGCTCTGATGTCCTTAACACGCCTTGGGTCTCAGCCAAACTCAAGTTCTCTGAGCTTTTCTTTGAAATCTCTGTTCTCACTCACAAGGGGTTTTTCAGAAGAGCAAGTGAAGGATTAAGCTTTCCCAAAGGTTCATCTCATAACCAAAGGTCATAGGAAGGTGTTTAGGCTAGTATATAGGGTCCCAGAAAGCTTAGAACTACCATCCATGGAGGTTGGAGGTCCAGGGAAGAAGAAAGGCTTTTTCTCTCTCCATTTTCGCGTTCTGCCCTTTATATACTCACCCTGCCCGAGGTCTGGCACGATCCGCATCACCTCTGGCGCGATCCGCGCCACAATGGCGGTGCTCTAGCGCTAACAGCGCCATCCCCGCGCTAACCGCGTGAACCTTTCGAGACTTTTGGCGCCACACGCGCCACCTCTGGCGCTGTCAGCATGAAAATCCAGAGAAAATTGGTTTTCCAGGGCACTTATGGCGCGATCCGCGCGGCCCTTGGCGCCATCTGCGCCAACCCCTTGAGTAGCCCATGCTCTCAGCGCCATAGCCACGCCCTTAGCGTGAACTGGCAGAACCTTTGGCGCCACCAGCGCCATCCTGGCGCTATCAGCGCCACAGCTAATGGGTTTGGCGCTGTCAGCGCCAACCCTGGCGCGGCCCGTGCCACAACAAAAATCAGGTTTTTCTGATGTGAATCCCCGCGCGACAGCGCGGGGGTATGGCACCAACCATGCCATAACTTAGGGTTATCACAGTTACATCATGGCTCCTATATTGATGATGATCATGGAAGGCTAAATAATCAATCAATCTAAGGATCCAGTCCAAGCAAGGAGAATTTGAGTTTTGGTTTGGTATTCTAATTTCTATGTGAATGTTCATCTTCTTCTTCAATCCTATTTTCGATTTTCATGATTATGAATATGTTTAGGATTGGAAACGAATTAGGTTATAGATTTATTTCTTAATTTTGAATTTTAATCATAGATTGTTTGGATGAAATTTCAATTCGATTTGTGATTTCAATTGATTTAGGAGTTAATTCGAT
>QARZ01040159.1:32807-43773 GCA_013407115.1 Glycine latifolia | reverse complement strand
TATGTCTAGAGCATCCACTATCAAGATACCATAATGAAGATCTTGCTCTTAGACATACCTGCAAAATTCAAATCAATTTATAGAGGAAGGTACCCAATTGAGATTGGGTCCATAGGGGTTAGCTACTTTCTTCTTCTTTTGCACCCAAATACAATCTCCATTAGGCACATAGAATCTCCTAGCATAGCATTTATAAGATGTATGTCCTTTCATCATACAATAGTTGCATGTTACAGATTTTGATGAATTTCTCAAGTAAGCATTTTGATTGATCTTTGAGTTATTGAAATTCTTTTGATTTTTCTGTTTTGGTGGTACAAATATAGTTTTGCCAAAAGACTTTGAGCCTTGTTTGTAACCCAAACTAGAAGTATCTCCAGCATATTTCTACACACTCAACATTTCATCCAAGTTGCATTTACCTTTGTAACGCTTTCTCAAAAGATCAATCAAATCACTATTCTTGGATAAGAGTAACATGTATCTTTCTCCTTCACTTCTTTTGTAATCATCAAAATCCGTTTGCAACATATTATATTTGTCAACATTAGATGAAGAAGAAGCACATACACATCCATTCATTTTGTAACTTGAAACAAGTTTTTCATTTTCTTCTTTCAAGTTGCAAATTTAAGTTTGCAATTCTGTAATTTTTACAACATGCCATCTAAGATTTCCTTTTAGCTTATTATTGGATTTTGCAAGCTTTTGGGCCTCTTCATGCATTTCTTGAAAAGCATCAATAACTTGATCAAGTTCAGAACTTACCTCAGTTTTAGCAATTGAGAGATCATCATCTTCATTGATTGTGGAAGTGAGACACATATTTGCTTTTTCATTTTCAGTTGAGGATTCAGAAGTTGTTGACTCATTATCTTCCCAAGCTATATAGGCTCTCTTAGACTTTCCATCCTTCTTCATCTTATTTTCACCTTGTTGCTTTTTCAAAAAGATAGAGCATTTAGATTTGATGTGGCCAGGCTTTCCACATTCAAAGCAACTGAAGTTGTTGTCACTCCTTTTGTTGTTGTTGTTCTTCTTCTTCTTCTTCTTGTTCTTTGTGAACTTTCTGTTCTTTCTTCTTCTCAAGAACTTGCTAAACTTTTTGACAATTAAATTCATGTTGTCATCTTCATCTTCTTTACTTGAGTCTTTCACTTTTTCAACCTTTGAGGATGCAACTTTCAAGGCTATGCTTTTGTGTTTCTTCTCTGCATCTTCTGCATTGGTTAGTTGTGACATTTCAAGTTCATACTCAAGAAGCTTACCAAATAGTGCAGCTATGGACATTTTGGATAGATTTTTTGATTCTTTGATTGCTGTCACCTTGGGTTGTCATGGTTAAAAAAGCAAGTGAAAAGTGGCGCATGTGCACAGATTTCACAGACCTCAACAAAGCATGTCCAAAGGACATATATCCACTACCCAACATCGACAGACTAATTGATGGGGCGTCCGGATTTCATATCTTAAGCTTCCTGGATGCATATTCTGGTTATAATCAAATTAGAATGCATGCTCCGGATGAAGAAAAGACGACCTTCATTACTGAAGACGCCAACTATTGCTACAGAGTCATGCCCTTTGACCTCAAGAATGCAGGAGCTACATATCAGCGACTAATGGACCGAGTATTCAGAAAGCAGATCAGACGCAACGTCGAGGTCTACGTAGACGACATGGTTGTCAAATCTCAAAGCGTAGCCCAACATGTGGCAGACCTCGAGGAAATATTCAGAGAAGTTTGGAAGTACGACATGCGTTTCAATCCTGAAATATGCATATTCGGGGTTGGTGGCGGCAAGTTCCTTGGCTTCATGATCACACACTGAGGAATCAAAGCCAGCCCGGACAAATGCTCAGCCATCCTACAGATGTATAGCCCGGCCAACATCAACGAAGTTCAAAAACTGAACGGGAGATTAGCGGCCTTATTAAGATTCCTTCCGAAACTTGTCGAGAAAGCTAAGCCTTTCTACAAGTTGCTCAGCAAGACAGAGCCATTCTTATGGAATGACACCTCCGCTAGGAGCCTTCGACCTTATTTCCAAAGCCACCAAGTGATAGTTAAGACTAACTATCTAATCAAACAGGTACTGACGAAACCAAAACTAGCAGGCAGGATGGTAGCATGGTCAGTCGAACTGTCAGAATTTGACATTCGATATGAACAACGTGGCCCCATGAAAATACAATTCATGGCGTACTTCTTAGCAGAATTTGCAGGAAACGATAGATCCACCCCAGACTGGTGGAACCTTTACGTGGATGGAGCATCCAACCTACAAGGAAGCGGAGCAGGTATCATACTTGAAGGACCTAATAATATCTCATTAGAGCAAGCTCTCAAGCTCAACTATAAAGCTTCAAACAATCAAGCCGAGTACGAGGCACTCATAGCAGGACTCAAACTCGCAAAAGAGGTTGGAGCTCAATGTCTAAGATGCTACTTTGACTCACAGCTTGTCCAGGGTCAGATATCATACAGATATCAAACCAAAGAGGCTATAGTCCTCCAATACTATCACCTGGCCAAAACACTCATCGACAGCTTTGACTGTTTTGAGATGCATCACATACCTCGAGAGAGTAATGTCAGGGCCGACTTGCTATCCAAACTGGCCAGTACCAAAAAGACCGGGCACCTCAAAACAATCATCCAACAAACACTCCAAAAACCCACCATTGACACCCCAGAGGTAATGGCTGTTGAATTGGAGGAGATCAATTGGATGACACCCTACAAATATTTTCTTATGAAGGGAATATGATATGCTTCCAGCATATAGTAGTTTTTAGGATTAATTAATTAATAAATTGTTTAAAGATAAGTAAATTAAAATAGGATTTGATAAATTATTATTTAATTGCACATTAATTTCATTTCTTAGTTATTTTATCATTTAGGAACCAACAAGAGAGGAAAAGAAGCAAAAAGAGCAAGCCAGTGCTCTCGAACAAGCCACACGATTAGCGTGGTATCTCACGCGATCAGCGTGGAAGTGTCAAGATCAATAAATTCAATTCGAAGAGCCCATGCGAGTAGCGCCAACCACCACGCCAGTTGCGCCAGATGCTGAAACATAGACTTCCAACTCGAATTATCCACGCGATTAGCGTGGCCATCCACGCAAGTAGCGTGGAACTACCAAGGCCAACCCCTCAGCTCGAACAAGCCACGCTGTTAGCGTGGCCATTCACGCAAATCGTGCCACGAGCTCGCTGTTTCCTGATTTAAAAGATTTGAAATTGATTTAGCCTGGGGAACAGTTCCTCATTACTGGATTTAGACCTAGAACATTTTGGGGGATAAAAGGAGACCTCTGGGTCACAAAGAAGAGAGCTTTTACAGACCTATTGAAGAATTCTACAGAAGAAGCCATTGAAGACCTAGGGAGAAGCCTGGAAACATTGAGGAATTGCAGAAATATAACTCTGTGTAATCTTGTCTTTTCCTCTCTTAGATTCTCTCTAACAACATGCTAGTAATGGGAATATTATCAGTTCTGAGTATGCTTGGCTAAATTCTTGTATTGTGGTTGAGCCATGAACCTATGAGAATTCCTCTATGTCTTGATTGGTTTTAATAAGAGTTATCATAATTGCTCTGTTTTATTCTGTTCTTCATTGCTTTATTTTTAATTGGGACTAGCCATTCTATTAAGAGGTTTAGGGTTAGGATTCACAATAGGGATATTGGGATTCTAGTTTCTGAATTGAGTAAAACAACAATTTATACATTGCCTAGGGATAGGGATGTGTAGTTGCAGAAATTTCAGGATGTGTTGCTTAATGCTTGGTTTAAGAAGGAATCACTAAGGGATTAGGATTTTTAATTTCACCAAAGGGTTAAATTACTAAGGGATTAGGATTTAGCTACTTATAGGAGAATACATCAGCTGAGTAATTAGAAGTAATTCAAGTTAATAATCAATCGAAGCATAGAAGGAAGGAATCATAGGGGATTGCGCTTAACTACAATCATCTCTCACTACTGCAGTAAAGTCCAATTAACATTCGTTTACATTCTTGTTAAATTTTTGTCATTTCATTTACGCTACTTAAATACAACTCAACATACTCTCTCAACTCATTATTTGTCTTCCAATTTCTAAGACATTAAGTTTACATAAGATTGCATTCAATCCCCGTGGAGACGATACTCTACTTACTCACTTTATTACTTGAAACGAACGATACACTTGCCGAGTTCGCAACAAGTTTTTGGCGTCGTTGCTGGGGATTGCAATAGCCAATTTTATATTACCTTTATATCTTGAGATTGGAATTTCTTTTGTTACTAAACTGCTTTTGTTATTCTATACGAGGTGCAGTTAATCCTGATCATCTACAGTACGACCCTGAAATAGAAAGAACAATTAGAAGAAACAGGAGACTAGCCAGAGAAAGAGAAAGAGAAGCAGAAATTTCTGATTGTGATTCAATCTCTGAATCAGAAATGGCTGACTGAGGAAATAACCAGCCAAGACTGAAAGATGAACTAATGGAGGATATTCTGGCTCCATTGTTCACTAGACCAAACTCCAGTATTGTGAGACCACCAATAGAAGTAAATCACTTTGATATTCATCCTTCATTGATTACATTGGTGGAAAGCAGTCAGTTTGGAGGGGAAGATAATGAAGATCCCCATGATTTTATTGACAGATTTTTGAGAATTTGTGATACCATTAGACACCAAGAAGTGTCAGATTATGCTATAAGATTGAGGTTGTTCCCTTTTGTTGTGAAAGGAAAAGCACTAAGATGGTTAGATAGACAGACCTCAAATAGTATAACCACTTGGGAAGAACTAGTTGCAAAGTTTTTCGCTCAATACTCTTCAATGGATAAATATAATAGGTTGGTGAATGAGATCACCAATTTCACTCAACATGAGAGGGAAACTCTGTGTGCAGCATGGAATAGATTTCAAGAGCTGATTCGGAGGTGTCCATAGTATGACATGTCTGTAGGTAAAAAGGTACGCATTTTTTTTAATGGTATGATACCTGAACCACACTTTATTGTTAATGTTGCAGCTGATGGTTCGATAAGATCAAAAACTGCAATTCAGACATATGAATTGATTGACTCTCTAGCCCGTGATGAAAATGAACGCACCCCAATTCAGCCCAAAAGGGAAGTCATTCAGCTAGGGAGTAATGATGCAATGCTGGCTGAACAGAAAATATTGGCTCAGCAACTAGCCAATTTAAATGCAAAAATTGACAAACTCCAAGTATCAGCAGCCCAAATTTCATCCAACAGAATTCCACCTACCACATGTGAGTATTGCCAAGGTGAGCATAAATCTAATGAATGTCCTATATTAGTAGGAGCTGACCCTATGCAGGTGAATGGTCTTTTGTATGATCAAAGGCCTCAACAAAATTTCCAGAGAAATCAAAACAACGCTATGGGGAATAATTTCCAAAGGAGAATCCAAGGTGGTGGTCTAGATTATAAATCTAACAACTATTTGCAGCCTCCACCGATTCCTCCCAAAGAACCATCAGAGCTGGAAAAAGCGATGTTGCAACTGTCCAAAACAACTAATGAGCACATCCAGGCCACCAATGCCTTCATTAATGAGACTAGAGCTCATCATAAAAACCAAGATGCCTCCATTAGAAATCTTGAGAGTCAAATTGGGCAATTGGCAAAACAATTAGCTGAAAGGTCTCAAGGACAGTTTCCAAGTGACACCATTGTGAATCCTAGGGAGCATACAAAAGCAATAACCACTAGAAGTGGAAAGGTACTTACACCTCCGGAGAATCCAACAATGATTCAAAAGGGAGCTGAAGAAGAAAACACCACAAGGGATGCAACACATGATATAGAAGCATCTCCAAGTAAGAAAGAGAAAAATTTTGTACCTCCTAAGAAGCCAATGAATTTCTCCCGCTTTGAGAAGCCTCCTTATCTGGTGGAAAGCAAGCAACAATCACAAAATCAACAGTTTGCCAGGTTCTTAGAAATGTTTAAAAAATTGCATATTAACATTCCATTTCCTGAAGCTTTAGCTAATATGCCTAACTATGCAAAATTCATAAAAGAACTGTTGTCTAGGAAACATAAATTGCAGGAATGTGAAACTATTACACTTACTGAAGAGTGCAGTGCCATAATACAAAGAAAGCTGCCACCAAAGCTTAAAGACCCAGACAGTTTTAATATTCCAATTGCAATAAGGAACATCAATGTAGGAAAAGCTTTATGTGACCTGGGAGCAAGTATAAACTTAATGCCATTGTCAGTTTGCAGGTCCTTGGGAATCACCAAACTAAAGCCTACAAGAGTCTCTCTACAACTTGCAGACCGCTCTTTAAGGAAACCTACAGGAGTTATTGAAGATTTTCTAGTAAAAGTAGATAAGTTTATTTTTCCTGCAGACTTTATAGTTTTAGACATGGATGGTGAAAGTGAAATACCACTTCTCTTAGGTAGATCATTTTTAGCCACTGCTAAGGCTTTAATAGATGTAGAGAAAGGTAAACTAGAACTTAGGATGGATGATGAATCCATTACTTTTAATGTTTTTGATGCCATGAAAAATCCATCTGATGAACATGATTATTTTAGGCTAGATGTTTTGGATAATGTGATTAGTGCAGGTCAATTGGAGGAAGAAGAAGAACTTAAAGAAGTGCTGGAAATTAGAAGCCAAGAAACCATACAAGACGAATTGGAAATAGCCATGGAGGAGTTGGAGAAGAAAGAAGATGACATCCCAGTTGGAGCACCAAAAGTGGAGCTGAAAGAATTATCGAAAAACTTGAAGTATGTGTTTCTAGGTGATGGAGAAACCTACCCTGTCATTATCCACAAAGGTCTAGAATTTTGTGAGGAAGAACAATTGCTGAAAGTACTCAAAGAACACAAAACCGCTATAGGCTGGTCCATCTTCGATTTGAAAGGTATTAATCCTTCCTTTTGTACTCATAAAATTCTTATGGAAGATGATATGAAACCAGTAAGACAGCCACAGAGGAGACTTAACCCCACTATGAAAGAAGTGGTTAAGTTGTTAGATGCAGGTATGATGTACCCAATTTCAGACACCGCATGAGTAAGCCCAGTCCAAACCGTTCCCAAGAAAGGTGGGATGACAGTCATTCAAAATGACAACAATGACTTAATCCCCACAAGAACAATCACAAGAACAATGACTTATAGAAGATTGAATAATGCAACTAGGAAAGATCACTTTCCCCTTCCATTCATGGACCAAATGCTTGAGAGATTAGCAGGGCATGATTATTACTACTTTTTAGATGGGTATTCCGGGTATAACCAAATCCCAATAGCACCCGAAGATCAAGAAAATACAGCCTTCACTTGTCCTTTTGGAGTGTTTTCATATAGAAGAATGCCTTTCGGCCTATGCAATGCGCCTGCAACATTTCAAAGGTGCATGCTTTCTATTTTTTCTGACATGGTTGAAAAAGGTTTAGAAGTATTTATGGATGACTTTTCTGTTTTTGGCTCTTACTTTAATGTATGTTTAGCTAACTTAGCTAAAGTTTTAAAAAGATGTCAAGAAACAAATTTAGTTTTAAATTGGGAAAAATGTGATTTCATGGTAAGAGAAGGAATTGTCTTAGGACATAAAATTTCTGAAATGGGAATAGAGGTTGATAGAGCTACGTTGTTAGTAATTGATAAATTACCCCCTCCTATTAATGTTAATGGTGTGAAAAGTTTTTAAGGACATGCAGGGTTTTATATGAGGTTTATTCAAGACTTCTCCAAGATTACAAAACCTCTCAGCCAATTGACTGAAAAGGGAGTAGACTTTTGTTTTGATAAAGCTTGTCTAGTTGCATTTAATATACTGAAAAAGAAACTTACTACTGCACCTGTGTTAATAGCCCCTGATTGGACTTTACCATTTGAACTTATGTGTGATGCTAGTGCTTATGCAATAGGTGTTGTTTTAGGATAAAGGAAAGAAAAGCGGTTACATGTAATATACTACGCTAGTAAGATTTTGAATGAGGCACAAGTCAATTATGCCACTACTGAAAAAGAGATGCAAGCTGTAGTATATGCTTTAGACAAATTTAGGTCTTACTTGATTGGCTCTAAGGTTATTGTTTACATTGACCATGCAGCTTTGAAATTTTTAATGAATAAGCAAGACGCAAAGGCACGCTTGCTGCGTTGGATGCTTTTGTTTCAGGAATTTGATTTGGAAATTAAAGACAAAGCCAGAGTGGAAAACAAGGTAGCAGATCACTTGTCAAGGATTCAAGAAAAGAAGTTGCAAGATAGCCCGGAGATAGAAATAAATGAATCTTTTCCTGATGAGGGAGTGATGACAATCCAAGTCAGCCCATGGTTGGCGGATATGGCCCAATTATAAAGCTGTGGGTGTCATACCTGAAGAATTAAATTGGCAGCAGAAAAAGAAGTTTCTCCATGATTCTAAAAGGTATTTGTGGGACAACCCTTTTCTTTATTTTCAATGCACTGATGGGGTAATTCGCAGATGCGTAACTGAGTCTGAGGCACCTAAAATCCTTTGGCATTGCCATGCTTTGGATTATGGAGGACACTTTGGAGGGAATAGAACAGCACAAAAAGTCTTGTAGTGCGGTTATTATTGGCCAACATTATTCAAAGATGCAAGAGAATTTGTGGAAAAATGCGACAATTGTCAGAGGACGGAAAATATTTCTCGTAAAGATGAAATGCCACTGAACAACATCCAAGAAGTTGAGCTGTTTGATGTATGAGGGATTGATTTTATGGGACCTTTCCCTAAATCATACTCCAATCAATATATCTTGGTTGCAGTAGACTATGTGTCCAAATGGGTAGAAGCGGTCGCTTTGCCAACCAATGATGCGAAGGTAGTGGTCTCATTCTTACGGAAGAATATCTTTACCCGCTTTGGAGTACCCAAAGCCATAATCAGTGATGGAGGTACCCACTTCTGCAACAAACATTTTGATAGCTTACTTGTCAAGTATGGAGTCAACCACAGAGTTGCCACACCGTATCATCCACAAACCAGCGGTCAGGTAGAAATTTATAACCGAGAACTTAAAAGAATTTTAGAAAAGACTGTTGGAAGTTCTAGGAAAGATTGGGCTAAGAAGCTAGATGATGCATTGTGGGCATACCGGACTGCATTTAAAACACCTATAGGTATGTCACCATTTCAACTTGTGTACGGTAAGTCCTGCCATCTTCCAATTGAGTTAGAACATAAAGCATTGTGGGCAACTAAATTCTTAAATTTTGAACTCTCTAAATCTAATGAGAAATGTTTATTGCAATTAAATGAGTTAGATGAGTTCAGGTTAGCTGCAAATGAGAATGCCAGGATCTATAAGGAGAAAACAAAGAAGTGGCATGACAACAAGATTCACCCCAAGGAATTTGAACCAGGACAACAGGTTTTGCTTTATAACTCTCGCCTGATACTGTTTCCAGGTAAGTTAAAATCCCGATGGTCTGGTCCATTTTTAGTGTGCAAGGTTTATCCCTATGGAACAGTAGAAATTTCTCCTCTAGACAATGACAAGTCATTTAAAGTGAATGGATGTAGATTGAAGCCTTATTTTGGAGGGGAAGTGGATAGGAATGCAGTTTCCATTTCACTAAATTCATTGGATGATTAACAATTGTCCGTCGAGCTCATGACGTTAAACAAGCGCTACTTGGAAGGCAATCCAAGCATTTAATTTTGTTATTTTCAATTTCTGCAAGTTTTTAACTCAGTTATTATTTTATGCCTAGTTATACTCGTTTATTCTTGATTTATTTTGGTTGATGTTAATTGTTCTAATTAGTAACAACATGTTTTAATTTTAAGTGTTAATCTGCAATTTAGCCTTTTATTTTAGATTGTTATTAGTCCATTAGGCTTAGCTTCGGGTTTGAAATTGATAAAAAGCTCCTAAAAAGCATTGTAGAGCATTCGAATAACTCACGCTGATCGCGTGGGGTATGGCGCTACTCGCGCCACCTATTCGAATCAACCCAGCCCCAATTGCAATATCCACGCTGATAGCGTGAAATCTGGCGCTAGTCGCGCCAGTTGGGCGAATTCAAAGGTCACTGCTCCATCTATGGCGCTGATAGCGTGGCATCCCACGCTACTTGCGCCACTTATTCGAACCCAGGGGACAAAATTAATGCTTTCACACTGATAGCATGAACTGTGGCGCTATTCGCGCCATCCATTCGAGGCTAAGGGTCCTAATTTAAAAGGTCACGCTGATAGTGTGGAATTCCACGTGAGTTGCGCCAGGTGTTCGAAACCAGATGACGCTTTTGCATCATTTCACACTGATCGCATGGAGCATGGCGCTATTCGCGCCAGGAGTTCGAACCAATTATCCTTGTTTTATTCATTCACGGGTTAGCACCGCAGGTGGCGCGATCCGGGCTAGAAAGCCAATTCAGTTTTTTAAAAGGGATTTCAGAACCCAAAATCGTGCCTCACTCAATTTTCTCCTGATTCTCCTGATTCTTCTCCATTTCTTTCAATTTCATTTGAAACCTTAGCCCCCATCAAGCCCTAAATCCCCATTCTGGGTTATAGAATCCCTGAGAACCAGTATTTTCATTCCCCATTTCTGCCAATCTTCAAATTTTTGGTGCATTCCCTTCGTCTTCACTCCAATCACAGCAATGGCAGGCGACAAGGTCAGTATTCTATCCCATAAACATTGCATTGTATGAAAAAGGGCACAATAGTTTGAGGTTTGGACATTTGAGTGCAGAGCATCAATGGCAGAATCGCGACCCCACGCGATTAGCGTGAGAATGACACGAGTCGCGCCAGCCTGTATCGGTCCTATTTGATTTTGATTTCTGAAACTTAATTCTATACATTGCTTGAGTTAGTAGTTAGGGTATTGTTTTAGATGCTTTAATAGGTTGTTGTATGCTTTCCACAGCAATTCTTAGTGATGTTTGATGCTGGATTCCAATAGATTAGGCTTGG
>QARZ01040159.1:0-17564 GCA_013407115.1 Glycine latifolia | reverse complement strand
ATGTAGTATGTGCGATTGAGGAGTCAAAGGACCTAGCAACGCTCACTGTTGACGAACTTGCTGGTTCCTTGGAGGCGTATGAACAAAGAAAGAAAAAGAAGAAAGAAGAGTCACTGGAGCAAGCACTCCAGACAAAAGTTTCAGTCAAGGATGAGAAAGTGCTCTATTCTCAAAATTTTCGAGGTAGAGGACGAGGCCAAGGTGGACGTGGATATGATCGAGGTGGTAGAAGTCGTGGTCAAGAAGGATGGAATAAGGAGTAGGCTGAATTAAGTCAGCAGAATTGGCGAGGCTGAGGTCGTGGAAGAGGTCGACATTCAAATGTAGAATGTTTTAAATGTGGAAAGTACGGACACTACTCAAGAGATTGCAACTCAGACAAATGTTACAACTGTGGCCGAGTTGGTCATTTTGTGAAGGACTGCCGAGGCGAAAGAAGAACGAATGAAACTGCAAATTTTGTTGCAGAAGAAGTAAGAGATGGAGGAGTTCTGATGATGGCTGGAGGTGAAGTTAACCAGGCATCCGAGATGGAATGGTATATAGACATTGGTGCAAGCAATCATATGTGTGGATATAAGCATTTGTTCAGTAATCTGAGACAAATAGAAGTCGGACATGTTTCTTTTGGAGACGCTTCAAAGGTCGGTGTAAAAGGCCGAGGTACGATTAGCTTCTTGCAGAAAGATGGATGAGTTGGGCGTATTCAAGATGTGTATTACGTGCCTGAACTCAAAAGTAATATTCTTAGTGTGGGACAACTGATGGAGAAAGGCTACTCGGTTATCATGACAGACCGAGTTCTTCTCTTGAAGGAGAAACAAGGACGACTGATAGCCCGAGTACAGATGGAGAAAAATAGAATGTTCAAACTAACCTTGAGAAGTGTGGAGGTCGGCTGTTTGCAAGCCGAGATGAGTGATGAAGCATCCTTGTGGCATTGTCGGTTTGGGCACCTTCACTCTGGAGGACTGGCCGAGATGATGAAAAAGAATATGGTGGACGGGTTGCCAAGATTGAACTGTGAGAAGAGATTCTATGAAGATTGTGTGCTGAGTAAACATGCTAGGAATCCATTTCAGAGGTCGGCAAAATACCAAACACGACAACCACTAGAACTAATTTATACCGATGTGTGTGGACCTATTTCTCCTGGGTCCTTCAGTGGAAAGAGGTATTTTGTTACATTCATAGATAATTTCAATCGTAAAACTTGGGTGTATTTGCTGGAAGATAAATCCAAAGTGTTTGAAGTATTCAAGAATTTCAAAACGATGATTGAAAATGCGACTGGTAGGAGGTTCAAGTCAATATGTTCTGACCGAGGTGGAGAGTACACATCAAATGCATTTAGAAGATATTGCGAGGAGTACAGCATTAGAAGGTTCTTAACTGCACCATACTCACCACAACAAAATGGAGTAGCTGAGAGGAAGAATCAAACCATTCTTGACATGGTGAGATCAATGTTGAAAACGAAGATAATGCCTAAGGAGTTATGGGGGGAGGCTGTTCTGTGTGCTGTATATGTACAAAACCGCTGTTCGCATTCCATACTGAATGGAAAGACCCCACAGGAATTATGGACGGGTCAAAAGCCGTCAGTGGGTCATTTAAGAGTCTTCGGGAGTGTGGCCTATGCACACGTCCCTTATCAGCAAAGAACCAAGTTAGAAGACAAGAGCAGGAAGTATATTTTCATTGGATATGACAAGAAGACAAAGGGATACAAGATGTTAGATCCCGGCACCAAGACAGTAATGATAACCGAGATGTGAAAGTGAATGAAGATGATGAATCGAATTGGAGTATTCCATCCGAGATCAAATAAGATCCCAGAAAGATGGTTATTCAAGACGAGAAGGAAGGCGGATCACCAAGTTGGATCCCGGCAAGGAGCGAGACAGCTGATGAAGATGAGATGAGACAACCCCGGATGAGGAGTTTGCAGGATTTGTATGATTCAACTAGCGAAGCCCATCTTGTTTGCTTGTTGACAGATTCTGAAGAAATAAGGTTTGAAGAAGCAATCCGAGATGAGAAATGGCAAAGCGCCATGGATGAAGAAATTAAGGCTATTGAACGGAATGATACTTGGGAGTTGGCCGAGTTGCCCAAAGGAAGTCAACCCATTGGAGTTAAATGGGTTTATAAGAAGAAAATGAATGCTGATGGAGAGATAGAGCGATATAAAGCTCGGCTTGTAGCTAAGGCGTATGCGCAAAAGACAGGAATAGAATATGATGAGGTGTTCACACCTGTTGCTAGAACGGAGACAATCAGATTGTTGATCTCGTAAGCAGCTCAATTTGGGTGGTCGCTTTACCAAATGGATGTCAAGTCGGCATTTCTGAATGGTGTACTTGAATAAGAGGTATATCTTGAACAACCTCCGGGATACTTGAAGGGCGGAGAATAAAAGAAAGTGTTTAGATTGAAGAAAGCTTTGTACGGATTGAAACAGGCACCGAGAGCTTGGAATACCCGTATTGATGCATATTTCAAGGAGGATGGTTTTGAACAGTGTCCCTATGAGCATGCCCTATATGTTAAGAAAAGGGGTGATGATTTATTGCTTGTAGCTTTATATGTTGACGATCTGATTTTTATGGGGAATAGTGAAGAAATGGCATGAGAGTTCAAGAAGATGTCAAGAGAATTTTAGATGACTGATCTTGGCTTAATGAGATATTTTCTCGGTTTGGAAGTCAGACAGAACGAAGCTGGAATTTTTGTCTCTCAGGAGACTTATGCGAAGGGAATACTGAAAAGATTTAAGATGGCAGATTGTAACCCGGTTTCAACACCAATGGAACCCGGTTCAAAACTTTCAAAATACGATGGAGGAGAACGTGTTGATCCGAGAAATTATAGAAGTTTGGTGGGATGCTTAAGATACTTAACATGCACAAGGCCGGATTTGTGTTTAAGTGTTGGAATTATAAGTCGGTTTATGGAAGAGCCGAGTTACTCTCATTGGAAAGCGGCTAAAAGGATTCTAAGGTACATTCAAGGGACAATCACACAAGGACTTTTCTATTCGAATTCGGAAAATTATAAGTTAAAAGGCTACTCGGATAGTGATTGGTGTGGAGACGTGGATGATAGGAAGAGCACGACTGGCTATGTGTTCTTCATGGGAAGCACGGCTTTTGCCTGGATGTCAAAGAAGGAACCAATTGTGACTCTATCAACATGTGAAGCCGAGTACGTTGCAACATCCTGGTGTGTCTGCCATGCAGTCTGGTTAAGAAATTTGTTGGAAAAGCTGGAGCAAGTTCAGATTGGTGCAACCGAGATCCGGGTTGATAACAAGTCGGCAATTGAGTTAGCGAAGAACCCGATTAATCATGAGAGAAGCAAGCATATTGATGTCAGGTTCCACTTCATTCGAGATCAAGTAAAAGAAAAGAAGGTGGAATTGAGTTATGTGACGAGTCAAGAACAAGTCGGAGATATATTCACAAAGCCATTACCGACGTTGCTGCTAGAGAATTGCAAGAAGATGATGGGAATAAAAGATGGAAGAAGTATTTAAAGTTTATAGGGGGATTTTGTTGCAATAAACGTTTAAATAAATATTGTTTACGTAGTTTAAATTTTAGAAGGAGTATTATGTGGAAAGATATGTGAAAAGATATAAGAAAAGATAAGATATGGAGAGAGATATTAGGAGAGATTTTGTTTCAATTTAAAATTTGAATTGTTTAGGTTTAGGTTTAATTTCCATTGCTTATAAATAGCATATTATGTAAAGGAGTCTGTGTGGCTTTGGCAGACTATTATCAATAGAACGAGAGTTTTCTTCTCCAGTAAAGATTGCGTGTGTGTTTGTGGTTTGTGTGAGTGCACCAGTGTGTGAGAGAGGTGATATCAAATTCATGTGATATCAAATTATCAGAGGAGAAGTTCTCATTGACATTGTTCCTCTCATGATAATGATCAAGACTTACTGCCAAATTGGAAAGAAAAAACAACTAAAAAAATTGTGTAAACCTAATGAGAATAGAATTCAAGATCTGGGAGTAACTAAATAAATTTATTTTCATTTTGCAGACTTAAAGCCTGGGAGATCAACATTGCAGAACTGGATACCAATTTAAAGGAGAAAATAAATTAATAAACTAATCATCTTCATTAAATCATCAAATGATGTTGATCAAGTATCATAACAATGAAATAGCCACATAAGAATAAGAGTAAAGATGAAAATGCCATTAAGCTTAAACATTGGCGCAATGGTGGCACTGAACTTGTAGCGGTTGAATAAGCTTGATGAAGTGGTTATAACATGTTCAAATACTTTAACAAAGCTAAACAACCCATAGATAGGGGCAAGTTCCCAACAAAATGGTTGCTTTGTAAATGTAGAACCATTCAATTTGGCCACTTTATCCAACAATATATCACGCATTTTCCCTAATAAATAATTTGATGCAAGATTGAGAAGTTATAATTGCATTGACAAGTCCAGATTTTTACAAAGAAAACCATCCAAGGATGGGGAGAACGAATTACTTGAAAGATCTAACCAATGCATATCAGTTGAAAGATAGGGTAATTTACCACAGGAGTTATTAGTGCTTAGATCAACAGTACTGGTTGAAATTATTGATTATCATATGTGAGACAATCATAATGATACATGTTTTTGCACTATAATTTGAAGGCAAGTTAGTTGCTTAACGTTTATTTTTTTAAAACAGACTGGATATCATATTTCTTTCAGTGACTATAAGTGACACAAATGGCACTCCAAATGGCATAAAAGAGGAACATTGGTTCTACAGGTGGTACTGACTTCTAGCGGTTGCATGAGCTTGAAGAAGTGGTTATAACATGAAGCTTGAAGAAGTGGACATCCTTGCACTATCTTAATCTTATTGATTAATTATTTTTCAGGACATTTTTGCTGCTGGAGGTGAGACATCAGCTACAACCATAGATTGGGCAATGGCTGAAATGACTAAGGATACAAGAGTGATGAAGAAAGGACAAGCTGAGGTGAGACAGGTATTTGGTATGAAATAAGGTTTGATGAAAATTGCATCAATAAACTTCAATATTTGAAACTGATTGTGAAAGAGACCTTGGGCTATCAGCCTATGTTTGGCTGGAACAGAAAATGAAAATCGTGTGACTAATGCATAATAAAATAACTTGTTATCCTCACTTGACCATTATTGTAATAAGATGTTAATTAACTTTGATACAGTGTTATTTGCTACACTTTCTAAAAATTTTGTTTCTCCAGCTTGAGGGCTTTCTCTACATCCAACTATTCAATTTGAAATTCAAGTAAAGACAATAGCAACCATAGGTGGTCATCTAATATTAACCAAACCTTCATCTTCAATTTTTTTTCTATCAAAGTTAGTCAATGATTTTTACCTAAATATATATGGATCTGTTTAATATTTGTTCTAAAAAATCTTAATGAATAAAAAATGAAGGAATGTTAATCAAATGAGTTATTATTTATTAAGGGAAATGTCGTCCTTGCATATTAGCTTGGATTCTCAAACAAGAAATGTGGAGGGACTTCAATCACGTTTGGAGATGTGTAACCATGCATTGGCTCATGAAGAAAGCAGAAGGAAACTCCTCAAGGCTGAATTTTCTGAGGAAAACAGGTCAGAGATACAACAATTGACAATTCTGAGAAATGACGAGATAGCTTAGTTGAGAAACTCACTAGGAGAGAAAGAGATGGTGGTGAGAGAACAAGAACGTAAAATTGTTCAACTTGAACAATATAATAAGGAATTGGGAGATTTACTTGAAGAACTCAGGGAAGCTCAGACCAATAATGGTAGAGCAAATTCGTTGACATCAAAGCTCTGCAACAAGCTTAGATGGTTGGAAGACGTGCATAAAAACTGCGCCTCAATTCTCAAGTCTAAATATTCTCGATGGGGTGATCAAGTGGCAAAGATGGAAGCAGATATTGTTACTTATAAGTATACACTGACCAACAAAGAACAAGAAATAAGCGAGCTTCAGATGGAATTGAAAAATTGTTTTTATGCCATTGAAGAGAATCACTTGGGACTCTTGATCTTTAAATCTGAACTTGCTGAGGTTACTCCAAATCATTTAGGGGCAGGGCAGACCCTGATAAAGCATTTGATATCAAAGAGAATGAAAACATGCTTCTAATTTCTACAGAGCAATTGAGAGTGAAAGACAAATCTCTAAAAACTATGGCACAAGCTGCACAACAATATTCTGTGTTTGAGGAAGAGCTTAAACAACATTAGTTTAAGCTTGAGGAATCATTTGAGGGTCAAGTAATCTTGGAAGAGCAACTGCTGCAGATGGAATACACCCTACAATATGAAAGAAGTGCTGCATTTGAGGATCTAGAAGTCCTGGAACATCAAATAGTCGGTAAAAATGATGAAATATCTCGATTAGATTGTGAATTGGAAGTCTCCTGCTGAAACCCTTGAAGTTTCCTATGAAGAAATTTAGGGAACTAGTAAAAAGATGGAAGCTGGAAAACACTATCACATATTGAGAATGAGCAAGCCCTTAAGCAGGCCAATGAAAACCTTCTCTGTATTGTCAAGGATCAGGAAAGAAAAACCAAAGATCTTCTACTGCAGATTGGTGAAATGCAGAGAAAATGAAGGAAGCAGAAAGATGTAAGCAAGAGAATAAGGGTCTTATTCAAATTGTAGAGGAGAGGGGATGCTGCATAAAGGATGTTCATAAAGATATAGCCATCAGCTGCTTGAAGCAAGAATCCATGGAAAAAGAATTAAAAGATGCAATTGTTGCGAAATCGATAAGTGTACCGTTCGTTTCAAGTAATAAAGTGAGTAAGTCAAGTATCGTCTCCACAGGGATTGAATGAATGAAGGATGAATATCAAAGTGATATGCTTCTATTGGTGGTCTCACAACACTGGAGTTTGGTCTAGTGAACAATGGAGCCAGAATATCCTCCATTAGTTCGTCTTCCGGTCGTGGCTGATTATTTCCTTGGTCAGCCATTGGTGATTCTAATTCAGAGATTGAATCACACTCAAAGTCTTTTGCTTCTCTTTCTCTTTCTCTTTCTCTGGCTAGTCTCTTGTTTCTTCTAATGGTTCTTTCTATCTCAGGGTCGTACTGTAGATGATTAGGATTAACTACACCTCGCATAAACTAAGAAAAGCAGTTTAGTAACAAAAGAAATTCCAATCTCAAGATATAAAGTTAATATAAAATTGGCTATTGCAATCCCCGGCAACGGCGCCAAAAACTTGTTGCGAAATCGGCAAGTCTATCGTTCGTTTCAAGTAATAAAGTGAGTAAGTCAAGTATCGTCTCCACAGGGATTGAATGCAATCTTACGTAACTTAATGTCTTAGAAATTGGAAGACAAAATAATAAGTTTGAGAGAGTTTGTTGAGTTGTATTTGAGTACTGTAATTTAAATGGCAGAAAATTAACAAGAATGTAAGCGAACGTAATTAGATTTTACTGCAGTAGAGAGAGATGATTGTAGTTAAGTGCAATCCCCTATGATTCCTTCCTACTATGCTTTGATTGATTATTAACTTGAACTAATCCTAATTACTCAGCTGATGTGTTCTCTTATGATTAGCTAAACCCTAATCCCTTAGTAATTTAACCCTTTGATGAAATTAAGAACCCTAATCCCTTAGTGATTCCTTCTTAAACCAAGCATTAAGCAAACACAACCTGAAAGTGCTACAACCACACATCCCTATCCCTAGGCAATGTATAAATTGTTGTTTTACTCATTTCAGAAATTAGGATCCCAATATCCCTATTGTGAATCCCAACCCTAAGTACCTTAATAGAATGGCCAGTCCAAATTAAGAATTATGCAGTGAAGAATAGAGTAATTCTTCATAGGTTCATGGCTCAATCACAATACAGAAATTAGCCAAGCATACTCTGAATTGATACTACTTCCATGACTAACATACCAGAGGCAAAGAAAGGTTTACACAGAGTGTTGTTCTGCAATTCCTGAAGGCTTCCAACCTTCTCTAAAGGTCCTTCAATGGCTTCCTCTTGAGCAATTCTGTCCAAAACCAGTAAAAAGCTGTTTCTTTGTGACCCAGAGGCTTCCTTTTATGCCCCAAAAAGTCCTAGGTCTAATTCCAGTAATGGGGAACTGTTTCCCCCCAATAAATCAATTCCAAATCTTTTAAATCAGGAAACCCGAGTTCGTGGCGCGACTGGCGTGGCATCCCACGCTGATCGCGTGGGATGTTCGAGCTAATTAGGCTGTTCTGGAAGTCTGACGCTGATCGCGTCATTCATTCGCGCTAACCGTGTGGCTTGTTCGAGCTGAACTTGTTTATCTTAACACTTCCACGCTGATCGCGTGAGATCCCACGTTGATCGCGTGGTTCATTCGAGAGCACTGGCTTGCTCTTTTTAGCTTCTTTTCCTCTCTTGTTGGTTCCTAGATGATAAAATAACTCAGAATTTAAATTAATATGCAATTAAATGATAAGTCATCAATTCCTAATCTAATTTACTAATTCTTAAACAATTTATTAATTAATTAAACCTAAAAACTATTATATGCTGGAAGCATATTAGCAATTCATGCACAACTGGATGTAGAGAAAGCACTTAAGCAGGAGAAAGAAATTTTTTGGAAGATTAAAGATGCGAAAGATCAAACTATTGACCATATTTTTTATGTTTTCTATCCAGCTAATCAAGTTTGTTGATACTGTGATCGAATTGGTCATACGGTTAATTTTGCAAACCTTATTCAAACACAATTTAATATAAAAATAAAATGTATCAGATCAGATAATGGAAAAGAATTTATTCTTAATGATTTCTTTGCGTCTAAGGGTGTTGTTCATCAAACATCTTGTGTGGAAACAACAGAACAAAATGGAACCGTAGAAATGAAACATCAACATATTTTAATCGTAGCAAGAGCACTCTTCTTTGAAGATAAAATGCCAAACAAATTCTGGAATTTTACTGTTTCTCATGCTTTATATTTAGTCAACAGACTACCATATAACACCCAGCAGTTGCAACTTCGTCAACAAACTTCCTTTGCAACAGGGTAAAATTGTTGGAATAAACTTTTAAATAAATATTGTTTACGTAGTTTAAATTTAAAAGGAGTATTATATGGAAAGATATGTGAAAAGATATGGGTAGAAAAGATATGAGGAAAGATAAGATATGGAGAGAGATATTATAGAAAGATATTAGGAGAGATTTTGTTTCAATTTAAATTTGAATCGATTAGGTTTAGGTTTAATTTCCATTGCTTATAAATAGCATATTATGTAAAGGGGTCTGTGTAGCTTTGGCAGACTATTATCAATAGAACGAGAGTTTTATTCTCCAGAAAATTTGTGTGTGTTTGTGTGAGTGCACCAGTGTATGAGAGAAGACCTGTGATATCAAATTCGTGTGATATCAAATTATCACATTGGTATCAGAGCTTGAGAGAATGGAGAGTGGTCCAAATAGTAGTCTGCCATTACCCGTCTTACAAAGACTAATTATGAGAACTGGAGTATCCAGATGAAAGCTCTGTTGGGAGCAAATGATAGTTGGGAGGTTGTCCATGATGGTTTTGAAGAACCATAATCCACGACAGGATACACGGCGGCGCAAAACAAGACATTGAAAGAGACGCTGTTGAAAGACAAAGGGGCGTTGTATATGATGCTCCGGGCTGTTGATGATTCCGGATTTGAGAAGATTGCTGGCGCAACAACGTCAAAAGAGGCGTGGGACATTCTTGCAAATTTCTACAAGGGAGCTGATCGAGTCAGGCAAGTCAGACTTCAAACTCTCCATGGAGAGTTGGAAGGAATGAAGATGAAAGGAGAAGAAAGGGTATCCGATTTCATTACTCGGGTCCAGACACTAGTAAATCAACTAAAGAGAAATGGAGAGGTACTGCCCGATACCAGAGTGGTGGAGAAAATTTTGAGGTCTCTCACTGATGACTTCGAGAATGTTGTATGTGCGATTGAGGAGTCAAAGGATCTAGCAACGCTCACTGTTGACGAACTTGCTGGTTCCTTGGAGGTGCATGAACAAAGAAAGAAATATAAGAAAGAAGAGTCACTGGAGCAAGTACTCCAGACAAAAGTTTCAGTCAAGGACGAGAAAGTACTCTATTCTCAGAATTTTCGAGGTAGAGGACGCGGCCGAGGTGGACGTGGATATGACTGAAGTGGTAGAGGTTGTGGTCAAGAAGGATGGAATAAGGAGCAGGCTGAATCAAGTCAGCAGAATTGGCAAGGCCGAGGTCGTGGAAGAGGTCGACATTCAAATATAGAATGTTTTAAATGTGGAAAGTACGGACACTACTCAAGAGATTGCAACTCAGACAGATGTTACAACTGTGGCTGAGTTGGTCATTTTGCAAAGGATTGCCGAGGCGAAAAAAGAACAAATGAAACTGCAAATTTTGTTGTAGAAGAAGTAAGAGATGGAGGAGTTCTGATGATGGCTGGAGGTGAGGTCAACCAGACATCCGAGATGGAATGGTATATAGACACTGGTGCAAGCAATCATATGTGTGGGTATAAGCATTTGTTCAGTAATCTGAAACAAATAAAAGCCGGACATGTTTCTTTTGGAGACGCTTCAAAGGTCGGTGTAAAAGGCCGAGGTACGATTAGCTTCTTGCAGAAAGATGGACGAGTTGGGCGTATTCAAGATGTGTATTACGTGCCTGAACTCAAAAGTAATACTCTTAGTGTGGGACAACTGATGGAGAAAGGCTACTCGGTTATCATGACATACCGAGTTCTTCTCTTGAAGGAGAAACAAGCACGACTGATAGCCCGAGTACAGATGGAGAAAAATAGAATGTTCAAACTAATCTTGAGAAGTATGGAGGTCGGCTGTTTGCAAGCCGAGATGAGTTATGAAGCATCCTTGTGGCATCGTCGGTTTGGGCACCTTCACTATGGAGGACTAGCCAAGATGATGAAAAAGAATATGGTGGATGGGTTGCCAAGATTGAACTGTGAGAAGAGATTCCGTGAAGATTTTGTGCTGAGTAAACATGCTAGGAGTCCATTTCAGAGGTCGGCAAAATACCGAGCACGGCAACCATTAGAACTAATTCATACCGATGTGTGTGGACTTATTTCTCCTGGGTCTTTCAGTGGAAAGAGGTATTTTGTTACATTCATAGATGATTTCAGTCGTAAAACTTAGGTGTATTTGCTAGAAGAAAAATCCAAGGTGTTTGAAGTGTTCAAAAATTTCAAAATGATGATTGAAAATGCGACTGGTAGGAGGATCAAGTTGATACATTCTGACCGAGGTGGAGAGTACACATCAAATGCATTTAGAAGGTATTGCGAGGAGTATGGCATTAGAAGGTTCTTAACTGCACCATACTCACCACAACAAAATGGAGTAGCAGAGAGGAAGAATCGAACCATCCTTGACATGGTAAGATCAATGTTGAAAACGAAGATAATGCCTAAGACGTTTTGGGGGAAAGCTGTTCTGTGTGCTGTATATGTACAGAACCGCTGTTCGCATTCCATACTGAATGGAAAGACCCCACAGGAATTATGGACGGGTCAAAAGCCGTCAGTGGGTCATTTAAGAGTCTTCGGGAGTGTGGCCTATGCACACGTCCCTGATCAGCAAAGAACCAAGTTAGAAGACAAGAGCAGGAAGTTTATCTTCATTGGATATGACGAGAAGACAAAGGGATACAAGATGTTAGATCCCGGCACCAAGACAGTAATGATAAGCCGAGATGTGAAAGTAAATGAAGATGATGAATGGAATTGGAGTGTTTCATCCGAGATCAAATCAGAACCCAGAAAGATGGTTATTCAAGACGAGAAGGAAGGAGGATCACCGAGTTGGATCCCGGCAAGGAGCGAGACAGCTGATGAAGACGAGATGAGACAACCCCGGATGAGGAGTTTGCAGGATTTGTATGAGTCAACTAACGAAGCCCATCTTGTTTGTTTGTTGACAGATTCTAAAGAAATAAGGTTTGAAGAAGCAATCCGAGATGAGAAATGGCAAAGCGCCATGGATGAAGAAATCAAGGCTATTGAACTGAATGATACTTGGGAGTTGGCCGAGTTGCCAAAAGGAATTCAACCCATTGGAGTTAAATGCGTTTATAAGAAGAAAATGAATGCTGATGGAGAGATAGAGCGATATAAAGCCCAGCTGGTAGCTAAGGGGTATGCGCAAAAGGCAGGAGTGGACTATGATGAGGTGTTCGCACCTGTTGCTAGAATGTAGACAATCAGATTGTTGATCTCTCAAGCAGCTCAGTTTGGGTGGCCAATTTATCAAATGGATGTCAAGTTGGCATTTCTGAATGGTGTACTTGAAGCAGAGGTGTATCTCGATCAACCTCTGGGATACTTAAAGGGCGGAGAAGAAAAGAAAGTGTTAAGATTGAAGAAAGCTTTGTACGGACTGAAACAGGCACCGAGAGCCTGGAATACTCGCATTGATGCATATTTTAAGAAGGATGGCTTTGAACAATGTCCCTATGAGCATGCCCGATACGTTAAGAAAAAAGGTGATGATTTATTGCTTGTAGCCTTATATGTTGACGACTTGATTTTCATGGGGAATAGTGAAGAAATGGCACGAGAGTCTAAGAAGAATATGTCAAGAGAATTTGAGATGACTGATCTTGGCTTAATGAGATATTTTCTCGGTTTGGAAGTCAGACAGAATGAAGCTGGAATTTTTGTCTCTCAGGAGACTTATGCGAAGGGAATACTGAAGAGATTTAAGATGGCAGATTGTAACCCGGTTTCAACACCTATGGAACCCGGTTCAAAACTTTCAAAATATGATGAAGGAGAACGTGTTGATCCGAGAAACTATAGAAGCTTAGTGGGATGCTTAAGATACTTAACATGCACGAGGCCGGATTTGTGTTTAAGTGTTGGAATTATAAGCAGGTTTATGGAAGAGCCGAGTTACTCTCATTGGAAAGCGGCTAAAAGAATTCTAAGGTATATTCAAGGGACGATCTCACAAGGACTTTTCTATTCGAAGTCGGAAGATTACAAGTTAAAGGGCTACTCGGACAGTGATTGGTGTGGAGACGTGGACGATAGGAAAAGCACGACTGGCTATGTATTCTTCATGGGAAACATGGCTTTTTCCTGGATGTCAAAGTAGGAACCAATTGTGACTCTATCAACATGTGAAGCTGAGTACGTTGCGGCATCCTGGTGTGTCTGCCATGCAGTGTGGTTGAGAAATTTGTTGGAGAAACTGGAGCAAGTTCAAGTTGGTGCAACCGAGATCCAGGTAGATAACAAGTCAGCAATTGAGTTAGCAAAGAACCCGGTTAATCACGAGAGAAGCAAGCATATTGATGTCAGGTTCCACTTCATTCGAGATTAAGTAAAAGAAAAGAAGGTGGAGTTGAGTTATGTGACGAGTCAAGAACAAATCGGAGATATATTCACAAAGCCATTACCGACGCTGCTGCTGGAGAATTGCAAGAAGATGATGGGAATGAAATATGGAAGAAGTATTTAAAGTTTATGCGGGGATTTTGTTGGAATAAACTTTTAAATAAATATTGTTTACGTAGTTTAAATTTAAAATGAGTATTATGTGGAAAGATATGTGAAAAGATATGGGTAGAAAAGATATGAGGAAAGATAAGATATGGAGAGAGATATTATAGAAAGATATTAGGAGAGATTTTGTTTCAATTTAAATTTGAATTGTTTAGGTTTAGGTTTAATTTTCATTGCTTATAAATAGCATATTATGTAAAGGGGTCTGTGTGGCTTTGGCAGACTATTATCAATAGAACAAGAGTTTTCATATCCAGAAAATTTGTGTGTGTTTGTGTGAGTGCACTAATGTGTGAGAGAAGACCTATGATATCAAATTCGTGTGATATCAAATTATCAGAAACTACTTCAGTTTGTCTCCAAACAACTTAAGCAATTTCCTAAATTGGCTGCAATGATTGAGTAAAAGCATGCCCAATCTATACATGACAGATCTAAGATTTACAAGAACAAGTCCAATCATATTGTCTTTGTTGAGTGCAAGATAGAAGACATGAAAATCACATACCTTAGCAAAGTGAGCATGCATTAGACATGCTTGAAGATAAGTTCCTTTTCTCTAAAAGGAGACAATAAAATTACTAGTTTGGCATGCTCTGAAAAGGAAAACAAGAAGGAACGGTCAGATTCCAACCATGATAACCAAAAAAGTAAACAAAAAGTAACTTCTATAGGAATTACAACCTTGCTACACTGCGAGCAAATAGAACTTCTGGACTCTGCCTTATCTCTAAAGTCATCTTAGAAATTTCAAGGGAGAGCTCTGCAGGTTCAACTTATCAGCATGACTTGCTTGGTTCCTTGGTTTTTTTGTACTGAGAGAAGCCATATATATTCACGCACATAAGTCCAATTTTAATGAGAAAATCATCCAAAAAAAACAAACTAACTAACTAGGAAACTAACACATAAGTTTCGTGACTTTGTCTAATAAAAATATCTATATCTAACATATAAATTTAATTTTAAAAACTAAATATCTAAGTTTTGTCACTGTCTCTTTCAAAAAAAAAATTGTGGACTTTCTCAAATAAAATTGTCTAAATTCCAACTCATTTCGTCACATAAGCATTGATGAAGTGCTTTTAGTTAAATATTTTTATATCCTTCTTAGCTTAATTGAATTCTCTTGGACTTTTATTTTTCCATTCTAATTCAGTTTTTGTCTTAGGCAAGTAAGTGGGCTTAATTGCTAATTGTAGCGTATTTTCGGATTTTATGCTTACTTGACCTATCTGCCTTGTATAGGACCTACAGAGCTCTACGAAACTCCGAATCTGGAAAGATAACGAAATGATCTACAAGTTTGCTAGAAATAAGCCGAGGCTAATTTTGCCATTTGGAGGCTAATCCTGCACTTATATTTTGGGATGCAAATTTGATTTTTATGGTTGTAAATAGTAAATAATTAGAATTGATGAGTTTTGTTAATGGCCCATTCTTTTCTTCAGACTTAGTCACTACATATTAGTGACATTGGACAGACTTATTACCAGACATTTTCATTTAATAAAAATAGTTTTACATTTCTCTCTTTAAGTTCTTAGGATCAAAACCCTTGCTCTTATTTTCTCTCAACTGTTCTTCCTTGTTCTTCATTTTTGTTTTGCTATTCTTCCATTTTCGTGCAATCAGTCCATGGGGCTTTCACTGATGATGATCATGGAAGCCTAAATACTCAATCAATCCAAGGATCCAACCCAAGCACAAGGAGAATTTGAGTTCTGGTTTGGTATTTTGAATCCTATTTGAATGTTTACTTTCTTCTTCAATTGCTATTCTGTTTTCATGATTATGAATGTGTTTAGGATTGAAAATGGATTAGGTTATGGATTCATTTCCTAATTTTGAATATTAATCACAGATTAATTGGATGATATTTCAGTTAGGGTTGTGGTTTCAATCAAATTAAGGGTTAAGTCGATTGAATTGCTTCTAACGAGATTGAATGAACTTTCATAATACGATAAATTTCTGAGAACAATGATGATTTGAATTGCTTGGTGAGGTGAATTGGATTGATGCTTTAATTCTGTTTTACATTACTTTTGAATTCTGTTAGTTTCTATGTTGCTCTTTAATCTTAGTTTACGTTTTTGCAATTTTTACTTACGCACATAAACTGTTCGATAAAAATCCCCCCTTACTGTTATTAGTGAGTTGAAGCTAGAACCATATTGATAGTGTCTCTGAGTCGACCTAGGTTAATCCTGTGCGGCAAATGCATATCAAAACTGGCGTCGTTACAGGGGACACGGTTCATTGTGCTAGCTTTAAGTCACTGTAATTAGTTCATAGTAGTAGAAATAGATAAAAAGAAATAGAAAAAAATACATTTGCATACATTCACTGCATATTGACATTCTGTTGCACAATTGCACTTTGTCACGTATTTGCATTGTTGTTGTTGTGCATTATGAAGTATGGATGATGTAGTTTATGTGTGCTATCAAAAAACAGAGAAAATAGAGAAAAAAATAGGGCAAAAATAGAGTAGTAGTAGGGAGAAAAGTAGTGTAGTGTAGTTATTTTTGTAGTGTCATTTTGCTGTCCCAAAATTTTTCCGACTTGTGCAGTTTGAGTTGCGATTTGTTTCCCAAGGTTTACCCCCCATTTTAAACAAAAGCAACCCTATAGGGATTGGGTGTGGGTTCAAATTGGCAAATTCGACCTCTAAGTAGGAGTTTTGGACCAGTTTTTACAATTGTCGCAGGGGCATTTTGGTAATTTCACAACAAACTATCTCAGAATGAGCTGAAATTTTACCAGAATGTGCAGAAAATTCATACATCAAGTTGAACTGTTACATAGTAACATGTTCATCAGGGGTCCAAATCACGAAATTCCATCGTTTAGGCCACTTTTGAGGCGATTTTCTAATTTCATGATTTTTAAAAATCACCAAAAAAATCACAAAAATCAATCATGATTTTTAGACATTCACTGTTATTTTTTTAGATTTTTTCAAAAATATTTAGGGCAGTTTTCAAATTTCTATTTCATTTCAGCATATATCGTTAGTAGTGTCCTGGTAGAATAGCTGTTTGATATTTCTGTGCAGTCTATGTTTATTGTTCCTTATGAGCTAAACTGTGTATGACTAAGTCCACATCAAGTGACTTACATTCATATGATCCTGAGATAGATAGGATATTTCACAGATTAAACAGACAAAACATTAGTTTAGATGACTTTGATAGTGTAGTTTTAGACAGTAGCATAGTGTCTTCTGACTTTGATTCTGAATTTACTTCTGATCCTTCTACTTCTACACATCTTGATATAATGGCTGATAACAAGCTAACTCTTAAGGAGTTAGCTACACCTGATGTTGTTTACCAACCTTGGTGTATTCAATATCCTGAGACTGAAGTCAGTTATGAGCTGAAATCTGGACTGATCCATTTGCTTCCTAAATTTCATGGACTTGCTGGTGAAGATCCACATAAACACCTTAAGGAGTTTCATGTGGTGTGTTCCACCATGCGACCACATGACGTTCATGAGGATTATGTCAAGATGAAGGCATTTCCTTTCTCTCTAAATGGTGTTGCTAAGGACTAGTTGTACCTTCAATCAGATCCTATCAACACTTGGACAGACATGAAGAGAAGATTCTTGGAGAAATTCTTCCCTGCCTCTAGAATAGCATCCATCCGCAAGGAAATTTGTGGCATAAGGTAGTTTCCTGGAGAGACTTTGTATGAGTACTGGGAGAGATTCAACAAGTTGTGTACTACCTGTCCTCACCATCAAATCAGTGAGCAATTACTGATTCAGTTAAGAACACAACTTGATGGTGAGGACAGGTAGTACACAACTTGTTGAATCTCTCCCAGTACTCATACATCTAATGTCGTACTCCTCGCAATACCTTCTAAATGCATTTGATGTGTACTCTCCACCTCGGTCAGAATGTATCGACTTGATCCTCCTTCCAGTCGCATTTTCAATCATCATTTTGAAATTCTTGAATACTTCAAACACTTTGGATTTTTCTTCCAGCAAATACACC
>QARZ01040155.1:52361-86669 GCA_013407115.1 Glycine latifolia | reverse complement strand
TGAAAATATTCTGATATTTAAACTCTGTTTATCAATTACTTACCCATGTTTTGTGTCTGTGGTTGACACCTGTGATGACCCCAATTTATTTGGGCGAGCAGACGAACAGTAAACTGGGGAAAACTTTGAAGAAGATATGATGACGAAGCTGGATGAACTGTGTACTGTGTTTTTTTTTGTTGATCTGTATTTTGTATTTGACTGACTATCTGTATATTATGGATATTATTACTTTGGGACTGTATGTGGACTGTTTATATTAATTATAGTTGGACTGCATGTGGTAATGAACTCACAAACGTGATAGATTAAATAGTTCGTTTAGAATATTAATTTTACGCAAATGAAAATTTAAGCAAAAAATAAAAAATATTTTCTCATAAAAATAAATAATGAGTTAAGTCAAATAAAGAAATAAGCTAAGGAAATTTAGGCGTTACACATACAATATGCACAGATTCTTCAACACACAAGGTTTTCTTGTTAAAAACTCTATAAGCCTTACTTTGCAAGGAATAACCTAGAAAGATAGCTTCATCAGCTTTTGAGTCAAACTTGCCAAGATTGTCTTTTCCATTATTTAAAACAAAGCACTTACAGCCAAATGCTTTAAAGTGAGAGATGTTTGGCTTTCTTCCTTTATAGATTTCATAAGGAGTTTTCGTTAAAATAGGCCTTATGAGAATCCTATTCATGGTGTAACAAACAGTACTCACTGCATCAGCCCAAAAATACTTAGGTAATTTTGTGTCATTTAGAAGAGTCCTAGCTCCTTCTTCAAGTGATCTGTTTTTCCTCTCCACAACACCATTTTTTTGAGGTGTTCTTGGAGCTGAAAAGTTGTGATTAATTCTAAGATCTTCACAGAATTTTTCAAAATGTTCATTTTGGAATTCACCACCATGGTCACTTCTAATTGAAACAATATTACAGCCCTTTTCATTTTGAATTTGCTTGGCTAGTTTCTTAAAAGCTGTGAATGCTTGGCTTTTAGACTTAATGAACAATGTCCAAGTGTATCTAGAATAGTCATCAACAATAACAAGACCATAATAGTTTACTCCTATGCTCATAGTTCTTGAAGGTCCAAATAGATCCATGTGAAGCAGTTCAAGAGGCCTTGAAGTAGAGATGATATTCTTACTTTGAAAAGCGTTTTTAGTCTGTTTTACTCTTTGACATGCTTCACAAATCTTATCTTTCTCAAACTTGAGCTTAGGCAGACCAATTACAAAATCTTTTCTTATTAGTTTGTTGAGATGATGCATGTTAATATGGGATGTTCTTCTATGCCACAACCATGTTTCATTTACTTTACTCATCAAGCAATTAGTTTTATGTAAGAATGCATGGTCAATAGATAGAACATAGATATTACCCTTCCTTTTCCCAACATGTGCAATTTTTCCAGTTTTGCCTTCATGGATCAAGCAAGTTTCATTGTTGAAAGTGACTCTAAAGCCTTTGTCACACAATTGACTAATACTTAGTAGATTGTGCTTTAGCCCTTCAACATAGAGTACATCCTTGATTTTAGTGGTTAAGTTGTCTCCTATGTTGGCTTGCCCAATGATTTTGCCTTTATTGTTGTCTCCATAAGTCACATATCCTCCTTCTTTGAGTGTTACATTTGTAAGCATGGATATGTCCCCTGTCATGTGTCTAGAGCATCCACTATCTAGGTACCAAACTAATGATTTAGCTCTAAGACACATCTGTACAAGTCAAATTAAGAAGAGACAAGTGGTACCCAATTTAGGTTGGGTCCAAAGGGGTTAGTTGCTATCTTTCTTTTCTCAATCCATATACAATCTCCATTTGGAACATAAAATCGTCTAGCAAAGCATTTGTATGATGTATGACCTTTTAACATACAATAATTGCAAGTAGGAGATTTAGATGATTTAGCATGAGCAAATTTATGAAAAGCATTTGGTTGATAATGTTGCGTATGATATTTATGTCTTGGAGGTACAAATACAGTTCTATTTTTAATCTTGGCACCATGCTTATACCCCAAACCATAAGTATCACCAGCATGTTTTTGAACACTTAACAATTCATCTAAGTTACATTTGCCTTTATAGAACTTTCTTAACAAATCAACCAAATCACTAATTTCTGTTTGCAACATCATGTTTTCCTTTTCTTTGCTCAGCTTATACTCATCAAATTCCTTTTGTAATTCATTGTATTTATCAACCTTAGAGATGGCTAAGGTACATGTGCATCCATTTAATTTGTAACTTGAAAGAAGTTTATTATGTTCTTCATTCAATTTACAATAAGCTTCTTGCAATTCTGCAAGCTTGGATACATGCCATCTTGAGTCACCTTTAAGTTTGTTATTTGGTTTTGCTAGATTTTGAGCTTTCATTATGCATTTCATGAAAAGCATCAACTACATCTTCATAATCAGAAAATACCTCAGATTCTGTACTTGATGTTTCTTCTTCTTCTTCACAGATGGTAGATGTAAGGCATAATTGAGCTTCAATTTCTTTTTCTGAGGAGGATTCAGAACTTGTGGATTCATTATCCTCCCAAGCTATATAGGCTTTTCTAGGATTTCCTTCCCTTTTTAGTCTCTTTTCAGCTTGTGGTTTCTTTGCTAATAAAGGGCATTCTGACTTTATGTGACCTTGCTTTCCACATTTGAAGCATGTAATGAAGGAGGAGTTGGTATTTTTATTTGTGCTGTCATTTCTTTTCTTTTGTAAAGGCTGCCTTCTGCTCTTATTCTTCCTTAGAAATTTGGTAAATTTCCTTACTATGAGACTCATGTTCTCATCATCACATGGATCATCTTCTTCATCAGTCTTTGAAGGTGCAACTTTTAATGCTATACTTTTATGCTTTTTATCTGCATCTTCACCATGAGTTAATTGAGATAATTCAAGTTCATATTCAAGAAGCTTACCAAACATAGTTGACATTGACATTTTTGATAAGTCCTTTGATTCTTTTATTTGCTGTGACTTTAGGCTGCCAATCTCTTGTTAGACATTTGAGAATTTTGATGTTCAGTTCTTCTACATCAAAGGTTTTCCCTAGCCCAAACAAGTGATTCACAATGTGGGTGAATCTAGTTTGAAGTTGTGAGATGTTCTCATCATCTCTCATTTTGAACATTTCATATTCATGAATGAGAGTGTGTTTCCTTGATCTTCTCACATCATCTGTTCCTTCATGTGTAACTTCAAGTAATTCCCACATTTTCTTGACACTTTTACACCTAACAACCCTGAAAAATTCATCAGAAGATAATACAGAAGTTATCATATTCTTTGCTTTGAAATCATATTGAGTTAATTTCTTTTCTATTTCAGACATTTCATCCCATTCTTTTGGTATTGAATTGCCATCAATAACTTTGGTGGGAATAAAAGGTCCTTTCTCAATACAATTCCATGCACCCGGGTCATTTGATTGGATGAAGATTTGCATTCTGTTTTTCCAAAAACTGAAATGTTCTCCTTCAAACAAAGGTGGTCTATTCAATGAGGCACCCTCCTTGAATGTTATTTGATTAGAATTCATTTTCAAATATTTGAAAAAGATCTTGAGCAAATTACAAGAACCAGCTCTTGATACCAATTGAAAATACAATGAATACCTAATCAAACAAACCAAGAGGGGGGGTGAATTGGTTTTTACCTCCTTTTTAAAATTTTCTTTCAAAACAATGTAACAACGGAAGAATTTAAATGGATCGTATCTTTAAACAAAACCAATTTAGGAAACAATCTTCTCCACTAATCAATTAACTCTTGTGCAGTCCCAAAGTCTAAATGATAAGCAAATTGAATACTACAAGAATTCAATGAAACATAAACTGAAACTTTAGATGCACAAAAGATTTATACTGGTTCACCTCTCAACCCCGAAGGCTACATCCAGTTCTTCCAACCCAAACAAGGTTAGAGTTCCACTATAACAAATCTCTTGTTCTTTACAAGCAAACAACAAGGTCTCTTTTACCTACCCTAGGCAAAAATCAAAATCTACTCCCTAGATTTTTCAACAGACCAAGAACCAGAGATCCCCTCTCTGTTCTTCCCCTAGAAAACACTTTCTAGACTTGCTTTAAAGAACCCCAAATGTTATATGGAAAATTCACAAAGTTTACACAACAAACAATAACAAATACAAAAGCTTAAGGTTCAAGAAAGGTATCACCTCATGTTCCTCTTCAACTAAAATGATATGAACGAATTAATCAACCTGAGATGATGTCTACCATGCTTTCTTGAAACTTCTTTTGTCACTAACTTGCATGAATATTCAACCACAATGAGTAAGATGACTAAGCACACATGTAGACTTTAACACTTTTGAATCATTCTCTAATTTCTGACTTTAAACACTTTTAGAACTCTTAGAGAATGTAAAATACTCAGTAGATACGAATGCTCTCTGTTATGTATTTTTTTGCAAAGACACAACTGTTCTATTTATAAAAAAAACAGATTTAACTAACTGTAATCGATTATTTCATTGTAATAATCGATTATTTTATCTCCTGTAATCGATTATCTCGCCATATAATCGATTAAACTATTCATCACAAATCTGGAAATCTTGAACGAACAAAATAATCGATTATTTACCAATTTAATCGATTAAGCCAGAACTTGACACAAAATGAACAATGCAGGTTTAATCGATTACGGTTATCTGGTAATCGATTATACCAGTTTATCAAGTTATGATGCAATATGCAGTTGCTTATGTAATCGATTATTTCAGTGAGTTTCACAAATCAATGTCAAGCTTGTTTAATCGATGACAAGGAAATGGTAATCGATTAAACTGTTCTTAAATCATTTTCTAGAAACTCAAACAAGCTTGTAATCGATTATTATGCTCATGTAATCGATTAAAGCAGTGAAAAATTATTTTATACTTAACTAAATGCTTTTATGAAATCCTATTCTTTTGCATATACTCATATGATTAAAACCTATTAACTAAATGCATGAATGCATGATTTACTTAAGAACTTTCAGAGGAATATAAGGATTAACCTATGAACCAAGCTTTAACCAAAATTACAAATGCCATCATATTTGAGTGGGCATGTAAAATATCAAAACATGATTCCTTCCTTCATCCTTGAATCTTTTGCTTCAGCTTCTTGATTTTAACAATTTTTGCTTTGAGTTAAATTACCAATAATCGTTAAATGATTATTAATTTGTTTTTATTGTATAAATATTACTATAAAATTCTTAAAACATACAAATTACATAAATTATAAAAGTGAAGAACCTGATATATGTATACATACATATATATATATATATATATTTCATTTATCATAATACACCTTCTTTCTTGATGTCATTGAGAACACCAGAGACCTTAAAATACATACTATCATTGATTTACAAAGTTTACAATCCATATCCCTTCTTCAGACAATTTCCCCAGTACTCTCCTCTTCACTGACCACAATTATTGAATATATGGCCCGGTTTGGATAAACAGGAGCAAATTGTAAAAAGGGATCATACGGGTTAAACATTTCACTAAACATCGAGACCGGGAAGTGAGTTCCAAAATAAATATGTGCACATAGGATGGGGTGCATAGTTATAACATATCAATTCCTTTCCTCATCAATATACCAACCAATTTCTAGTGCATCAAGGAAAAGGATGATTGACGCCATCTAAAATGAAACATGGGACAAATCTAGTGAGAAATAAATTTCTCAGTAGGCAAAAATCTACACCATTAAACACGTTCGTATGTTAGTAAATCATCAATATATTCAAATGAATCCATAAAATAATTATGCAGCTATATGAATGCATGAAATGAATTTTTCATAGATGCACATGGTCTCTACATACTGTACTATATGTAGGAATATTGCGGCCGTTTTACGCTAATCATGCATATATTTCCATGTACTTGCACCTGTTCTCTCTACATCTTGTACTAGATGTAGTATCATAGGTCCGGTTCCACAAATCTCGTACTGGACTTGAAACATGAATCAATCATATTTACACATCAAAATCCATTATTCACATATAATCTTATGAAAAATATTTTCATCATCTCATCATACGTACCAGAAGGATGGTTAAACCCTCATACCTTATCCAAGCAAAATCCTACCAACTTGGGCAAAATAATGGAATATCCTTAAGCTATAGAAATTCATGTTAGTGGTCTAACTAATAAACCATAATACTTTTTCTTTCACTTAATAATATATGGATTATCTAACATGGTAGGAAAGACCGGGTTGGTGTAGCCGGAATGATCGGAATGAGTTCAACCTGGATGATTGACATAGATAGGGGTATGTTTAACATAGATGGGTGTGTCATAAGTAATAGTATCCGGGATAGACCGGGATTACTACAACCGGGATGGTTATAGCCTAGAAAGTTAGGTCTGGGATGATCGGGTAAGTACAACCTGAATAGTCAACATAGAAAGTTACGTCCGGGTTGGCCAAGGTAAGTACAACCTAGATGGTTACAACTCATATGGCTATGTCCGGGTTTGGCCGAGGTAAGAACAACTTGGATAGTTACAACTCATGTAGCTATGTCCGGGTTGGCCAGGATGAGTTGAACTTGGATGCTTTGTATCCGGGACGGTTACAATATGGTTAGTGTGTCCGGGACGGTTACAATATGGGTAGTGTGTCTGGGACGGTTACGATATGGTTAGTGTGTCCGGGCTAAGTTTATCATAAATAGGTGTGCATAAGTAATGTATCCGAGATGGACGAGGTAAGATTAACTGAGATGGTTACAACATAGATAGTGGTATCTGGGATGTCTGGGGTGTGTGAAAGTCGGGAAGGATGTAACCTGAATAATTTTTTTTTTACTTGTTTGTCCGGGTTTCGCTAGTTTCGTACATAGAGAAATCATCACCTACCATTTTACTGCTTCCACCTCAAATTTAATCTTTACGTATTTGAACCATTGGTCTTCATACCATTCAACCTCTACTTCCAAAAGTTAATGTTAACAATTCTTATAGATTATTAGATTACTTCTAAAAATCATCAAGTGTAACTTCCATGACGCTAATAATTCAACTTATAAATCCTCACCTATCCTGGGTTTAAAATCATTGTATCCTCATCATAAAATAACCTTCAAAACATAGATTTTCCAGCTTAAATAAAAACTAAGTCTGGCCAACCAAACACATAAATTAATCTTAAACAAATTCTGAATTAAAGATTGAAGCTTAGCCTACCTGCAGCGAGTTCGTATCTTGAGAAAGGATGAAGTAAGGGCTGTTTTCCTTGTGGAATACTCTAGGAAATGAGGTTTTAAAATAGAAAATGGTTGTTTGGTGAGATGGTAGCAGAAGTCGTAGAAAATAGAAAACTTGGTGCGGGAGTAAGTGATATTATAATATATGTTAAGGCTGAGACTTTTCGTGCAGACATTTTGAATGCCTAGGCTATTTATACTACTTTAACTGGTTCAGATTTAAGGGTTTTGGTTGGATTAAAACTGATTTTAGAAGTTAGTTTAGTTATGTTTTAACTAAATAATCATTACCTTAGAAGATATTTTAATTTTATATAATAAATATAGATGACTAAGCAAAAGCAAAGATGCTGGTAATAAATAACTATGTTACGTGAAAGGTTGCTAAATGTTTGAACTTCATTTGCCTATATCCACATGACTGAAACTAAATAAAGCAAGATTTTTCATTTAATGCTTGCTACCTTCGTTGAAAACACCTAGAGAAGTTGTCTCCTGGACGCTTATTTCAATTTCTTGTATTATTCCTTTTGCATTGACTTCCTATTGACTTCTCTTTCATATGTCCATGCATAAATCTTGGACTGTGGTACGTGAATTATCATATTCAAATATAACTAAAAATAAAATTTTAAGGATGTTACACAAATAAGTTTTTATATTCTTGTAACCAATTATTATTACATCTCCATAATTTTATTATAAATAAAATCTAAAAATATAATTTTTTAGGATGTTACATATTGTCACGATCTACCAAGCAAAACATGGCCAGCTTCCATGGGAATCATATCACAAAGCACTTCATCAATATATTTTCCAATGAAGAATGTAAGTAGTACTTGCTTATCCACAACCAACTCACCATTGTCACTCAACCATTTCAATTTATAAGACTTAGGATGAGGGGTGATTTTTAAACCAAGTATCTCCACTAATTTAGTGCTTAGAACATTAATACAACTTCCTCAAAACTTTTCCATCTCCACTAAATAGCGAATGTCACTGAACAGGACCGCATAGCACAGCCATCACAGATACTAGAAATCAGCAAGGGAATTCTTTTTTCCAACAACCAAATTCGAAGACCCATGGATGCCTCCAACCTTTACCAACCCTAATTCAAAGACAACACTATTTGGATCTAGGTGAAATTCAATTTACCCTCACCCAGTGACACCTGTATTGGTGACAGTAGTTAGTAGACGTGGAAAATATTTCAACATTTTTTAAAATCATCATCACGCCCAAATCCACCATATTTAGTGAAAGGTAATTTTTTAATTCCTAACCGTCAGATTAAACTGGGATTTATCCAATGGCAGCACAATGTTTCCCAAGTTGGGTCACCCAACGAAGTCGTCCACCATAGAAGGCGTCTACTTTTATTGCATTAACTTACTTTTGGTATGTTTTACTTATTAAATGCGAAAACAAACAATTCAATAAAAAAATATTTGAATTTAAACCCAAAAAAAAAAAAAGATGGTTAGAATAAAAAGAATTTTTCCTTATATAGATATTATTTAAGGCAAATATCCATTTTGATTTGAGACAATGAAAAATTAAATGATAAAAAATTTAACTTTAATATCTCAATGTGTAAAAGGTGTGACAAAAATTATGTGAATATTGAATGACAAATTAGTCATGTGAACATCACATGACAAATTTGTTCATAAATTTTATAACTTAATATCAAATTGATAGTCAAAAAATATAATTTATTATCAAACTAATTCTTAAACAACTTAATTACAAAATTATCTAAAAAATTTAAAAATAGAATGATCTATCACATATTTTACACATTTAAAAACTAAAATTTAAATTTTTATATCTTTAAAAGACTATTTTATCATCATCTCATATTTTTAAGGATAAAAATAGATATTTAATATTTACCATATTAATTAATACAAATTCACCATGTACAAACATAATGTTTACCTCACAACACACGGATCAAAAACTCGTGAACATAATAGTTAGAATGTGAAGGTTGTCAAACATCTAATGACAACGATAATAATGAGTACAAAAATTATTCTCTATCTTTAATTATAATTTTTTTAAAAAAATTATTTTTTAATTTTTAATTGTATTAATTATTTTTCTCCAAATATTAATAAAACTAATTAAATGGATAAAGAGATAAATAAATAAATAAATAATTTTTAAATGATAATATAAATAATTAATATATTTAATATAATTAATTAAATTAACTATATTTCTTTAAGTAGGATGAATTAGTTGAAATTTGAGAGTCTTAGAGCATCTTCAATGGGAGATGCTTATTGCGTTTCTTAGGCTAAGTACCCGTATTTTGGGGTTTCGTCGCGGAACTGATATCAAGCGCAGATCCTGGGTTCCTTATATAAGGAACCGTTTCTTACCCATTTAAAAACATTATTTTGGCGTCAAAATGGTTAATTTCCGTTATTCCCAATCACATGCACATCAAATTGATGAATTAAAGGAGGAAGGAAGATGAACAACCCAAAAAAAAAAATTGGTGAAATACTGACCAGGAAGAAGACAGGAGCGACAGACAGCAACGGCGACGGCAATGGCAACGGACGACGACGGCGATGGCAACGGACGGCAACGATGACGGCACCACGGTCGTTCTTCTTCTTCCTGGTCTTCGCTTTCTCGAAGCTCTTGAGTGGGTGTGGGTGGAGAAGGGAGGAGTGCATTCTGTGAAGAAAATCAGTGCAGAGGAATGCTTGGAAGATGCGTTTTGTGAGCTTGGAAGAGAGGGAGGCATTTTGTGTGTCACCATTTGAGAGAGGAGCCAGGCAGGAACGCGTGTGAGGTGAGGGAAGTAGCAAAGGAAGGTTCTGGAAACATATACAAAACGTTTTACTTTATATAATTAAAATTTATAATTAAAAAATATTATTAATTTATAAATAATTTTATTATAATTAATATTTGAACTTATTTATTGTGTAAGAAAAAATTATTTGAATATTATTAAAAATCTTAATCGTAAATATATTTAAATATATATAGTTAAAAATTATAATAAAATATAATTTTTTTTAAAAATATATATATATATATATATATATATATATATATATAATTTATTTATATTTATAAAAAATCATTTAAAGTTGTAATATTTTCAGCGTAATAAAATAGTGGCCCAAATATGTACAAGTATAATTCAAGCAGACCAACTAGATAATGTCTGCTACTTTGTAATTTTTAGCATAAATAATATTCTTTATGTAATTTTTTTTTGAGGTCCAGGTATTTTATTTATTTTGATGTTATTGTGTTTAATTATTTATTATTATGTAAAATTTTGTTTTATATTGTTATACATTTCATTTTATTTATTTTAATTTATGTTTATGAAAATTGACAAAATTTTAAGTTTTATTAAAAAAATATAAATATGTGGATTTTTTTGAGTTCCTTGTGATTTCTTGCATTGGAGTAAAATATTGGGTGAGTTCCTTAGGAGTGATATGACACTGTAGGGACCACAAAAAGTACTGCGGAGACTACAAAAAATTGCTTAAAAAACTCAATTGGATTTCATGCATTGGAGATGCTCTTATTACAATCAGGTAAAGTAAGTATAAGAAAGATCTGACATTTTGAGCAGTTATAACATTTATTTCATCAACCTAATGCACAACGGCCAAGCTAAACCAAAGAGTTTTACATTTATCACATAAATAACAGAGTAGCTACAGACATGATTTCCAGAATCGTTATTTTATGTTTATTATATCATAAACCAGGAAGAGGGATTCTGGCTCCTCACTACCATCGTACCCTACACCCGCTGCACGAAAGAAAAAATAAATATATAAATAAAAGGAATAAGTGTTAGTCGTTATGTCAAAATTAAAACACTAGAGAGTAAAATATGCGAGTAGATAAGAACAAAATCCAAGTTTCTCACTAAATAGATAGATAATATTTATAATCCCAATATACAGATACCGGAAAAAAGCATAAAGCGTGTACTAATTTCTTTCCTTTTCGGGGAGGAAATTGCCTAGTATAGTCCATAAGGATAAATTTTCATTCTAGTGTCTATGCCAAAAGTTAGATCCCAAAACCAAAAGCATAGACCCAACAATAACCATGTAAATATTGAGATAATGATCATAGTATAAACCGTTGACTAAATGATAAAGTATAACAGAACTTGTCATTATCAAAAAAAATAAACATTAATAGGAGAGTATATGGTTGAGAGGATATCTGATACCTTATTTAATTTCTACATATATAAAAAACACAAAACATTACCTTAACATTATAAGATCTAATCACTATCATTGCTGCTGCTGTCATGGTCATGATGGTCATGGCCATGCTCCTTCTTCTTCTTGTCCTTCTTCTTTTTCTCACCCTTGTCATGGCCATCACCATGGATCTTATCCTTAATCTTATCCACAAGTCCCTCCTTGTGCTCCCCATGGTGTTGTTTTCCTTTGTGCTCACCATGGTGTTCTCCTTTGTGCTCCTCTTTCTTGTGCCCTCCCACATGGAGGGTCTCCTCAATCTTGTGGATGATCCCGGACATTGTTTCAAATCAAAAAAAATTTCTATGCCTTTTGCTTCGGTTTAATTGAGATGTGAGACATAGGGAGCATGTGAATCAAGTCTATTTATAAGCCTAGAAATGAGGATAATGTCAAAAAGCTTATCTCATTTTGACTGAAATTACGAAAATGACAATGTGCGTGTAAATCTACGTCAACGCGGATTGAGGATTTTCTTTCTTTATAAAATATCTGAACATAAGAAAAAAAGGAATGGTATCTTTCTTTTTTGAAACTTAAAAGGAATGGTATCTTATTTGTGGGGAAAGGGTCCAAAAGAAGGGAAATATCATAATAAGGGGATTGTCTTTATTTTGTTCGTTTCTCTGTGCATGACGCGTGGACAGATGAAACTTACCGAAGTGCATTGAGACATTGAGTGGATGTATGGAACTTATCCACATCATTTACTAATTGTTTTTGTTTTTATTCTTTTTTATTCTTATATAGCATCCACATCAAGTTCATTAGGTGGGCTTTTTTACCGAAGGGAATAGTTTTAAAATTTAATTAGCATTTGGGTAATTTAAAAAAAAATTATCATATGGGATTATGAAGACACTCGTAAAGTATTTTATGAATTTTGAATTAGAAATTGTATATCCTATTATAACTTACTTCCATTTAATAATTTTTAAAGAAATTACCCAAATGATAATTAAATTTTAAAACTATCCCATTCGGTCATAAAGTCGTGCACCAACAGCCAATTTCTAAAGTGAGATTGCACTCGGTTATTGTGGCTAGTTATACCGATTTTATAAAGGACATGGGCAAAAGCACGAAAAGGGTGCATTTTAAAAAAAAATTATGATTTGGGTAGATTTCTAAATTAATACCAATTTAGGAGTAGGTGGTAATTAAAAAATTATGACTTTTGAATTGAAAATCGTAGCATCTATTATAATTTTTGTTTTAAAAAATATTAAAGTCAAAAAAATTTATACAACTTTATTTTTTTTTAAATATAACTTTAAAGTCATTAATCTTTTTTTAGGATTTTAAAGATATAAGGTAAATGAATTTTTTTATAAAATCATAAAAAAAAATTATTTTAAATATTTAAAGAATTAATGTATGTCTTATTTTTTTGTATTTTTTATATGATTTAATTTAATATTTTTTATATTTTTTATTTATTATATTTAATATTTTCTATATTTTTTTTAATATATTTATTAAAAAAACATAAACAAAAATATATAAAATATTAAATATAATAAATATATTAAATAAAATGATATAAAAAATGTTAAATAAAACCATATTCAAATAATATGGAAAATATTATTAAATAAAAAATAAAACATACATTGATTCTTTAAATAATTAAAATAAAAAATTATTTATAATTTTATAAAAAAAATTACTTTATGGCTTTAAAATCATACGAAAAAGCACTATTACTATGGTAAAGTAAAAAAAAAAAAACTATTCCAACTTAAAGTTGTAAAATATTAATTGTTAAGATTTTAAAGTAATATTTAAAAAAATTGAAGTCGTGTAATATTTTAAGAATTTGATATATATTTTTAAAAAAATAAAGTTATAATAAATGTTACGACTTTCAATTTAACTTATTCTTAAATGAGTATTAATTTAAAATCTATTTTTTCAAATGATAAATTTAAAAAAAAAAAAATACACCACATTGATAGAAGTGCCAAGGACAAGATATGTCTTCCATCAAGAATGTATTCTTTGTAACTGGATTCAAGAAAATGTAATTTTACTTGGCCAATGTTTCAAACATTTCAATAATTGGACCCCTTTTTAAACTTTCATGCTCTCGAGAATAAGGTGCTTTGGCAAAGTAATTCTTTAACTATTCTCATGAAAACATTAATTTCATACTTTTCCACCAAGGGTGTATTTCATTGGAAGGAGAAAAAAAAGAAAGAATATATAAAAGAGAATAGATGAGAAGAGAAAAGAAGAAAAATAAATAAGAAATAAAATAAAAATGAAGTTATTTGGTTAAAGAGAAATAGAGAATAATATAAGAGAAATGTTTAAATTAAATTTTAATTGAATAAAAAGAAAAAATAATATTATATTTAGTCTTTATTATAAAAATAAGTTATAATGTAAAATACATTATAACTTATTTTCTATAAAAAGGAGTTTTTAATTATAATTTGTTTCTTATAACAAAGAATAAAGATAATATTAGATTAAAATATATTATTATTATAAAAAAGTAGAAAACATTGGGAAAAAAAGGATACAAAACCTGTAACTTTATGGGCTCTGTAGCACAAGTCTGTTTGTTTGCAAGACACACTCCAATTCTGCACTCGTCCGCTATATTTAGTGAAGAAACGAACAATAGTGTTTTTCCTTCACACTTCGCTCTTCGGTCCTACCAAACCATGCACATATCCAAATATCCTTTCAATTTTGTGCTCTTGTACCATCCCCCTTATCTTCTGCGAACCCCAAACCAACGCCAATAGAACAATATGAGCTAAGATTGAAGTTTTCCGTATGTTCATCCGTTTGTCCAAGTGTCCGATATCGTCTTCAATGCATGATTTGCTTAATAATAATTTGTTTATCTTAAACTTTTGAATTACATGTCATGCAAATTTATAAATTTTATACAAAAGTATTCTAATGATAAAGGTTATTTGTAACACCTCGAATTTTAGATGGAAAATATTACTTTAAAACCCTTTTATTTAATTTACTTTAGAAATATACATTACAAATTTCAATTGCTAGTTACAATTAGTAAACTTCTTCTTATATTGTTTTTATATATAAAAGCAACAAATACATCAATCAGAAAATAATAAACCTTTATATCGAATTAAAATAAACTTGAATATAAAATAATTTAGTTTTCATACATAATTAAATAACATCAGTAGTGTCATAGGAGAAATAATACAATTAGAGAAGCTCATAATAGTATAAAAGTAAGCAAAATACATTTTACATCCTTGTTACAACAAAATACATGCCCTTGGAGAAAACATCTCTTAAAATACATTAAAATCAGTAAAGAAAACTAAGATCAGAGCAGACCACTTATCACACCAGAAGTATTGAGCTAATTAAGATGTGTCCTCAATAGAGTTGTCACTCTCCTCCTCAGAAGTCGGCTCTAACTGCCTCAGAAATACTTGGTACTCCTTGGACGACATGTCTGAATGATCTCATTGATTCATTGTAACTCCACTGGGTGCACTTGCTCCACGTTGTATCGATGAAGGTTGCCCCGCCCATCATACTCCACTAGAGTCAATAGGAATTCCAAATCATGGTGTGGCTCTTCCAGTCCAAAATACAAGCGAGAATATACATAATATCAAAGTTCTGCGTGAGATGTGAATCCCCATGGGACTTAGCACGTCAATGTATGGTCTATAGTATTGGACACTACATTCGGTTTATCTGCTGGCACTAAGTGGACTCGAGTATGGCAGATGTAACACATGGTTTGTGCTATAGTGCATGGCCATACTTGCTCTCTACAAGCTAAACCATCCCCATAGATGCCTCAGTGTACTCTGCATCATCCATACCTAAAAGTTAGACACAAACACACAATAGTTAAACAAAGACAACATGCAACCTAATTAACCACTACGTTTGGTTTTTCTAAGCAAACAACACTCTCGAGATCCTAAGCGCTTTAGTAACACACTTATCACCTATTAGGGTCCAACCTCTGTCACCAATCCTCCTACTTCTTGATGGTCTTACATAATCATGTGAATGACAGTCAAGATTGATCGTCACATATGAATACACCACACACCAATCCTCAAGCTCCCAACTCAAAAGGCATAGTCTCGGAGCTCGTCATGAGTAGCAAAGTGAGGCCTATGAGTTACCCGTGTAACGTCCTTCATTAAAATGAGACATTATACTAAAAATAATATAAAATCCCAAAAAATATATTAGTATGAAAATGTTTCATGTATAATAAATAAAGTCAATCAAGTAAGTCTTTACATAAATAAAAATATTATTCTCAAATATGGGCATCTAAAAGTAATTGATACTAAAAGTATCATGTAATCAGTCACATTCAACATATTATTCCAAGTACTAACAAAGTTAAAAATGTATCTAAAGGTAACTAAGTCTTTGAAGATTTTCTATCAATGCATTAAGGTGTATTCATTCCTTTTCTTGCATTTTATCTTTGATTTTGATCTTGGTTAGGGCTACCAAGAGGGTTGTTGAACTATAGGGTTTAGCTTATATGATTTCTCTTGTAGGATTCAAGGACATAAGGGTTGTGATAGAGATTTGCTTGTGCATAGTATTTGTAAAGGGATTTCTCTATAGTTATTGTTCTAAGGATTCTTAGAGCAAACTAGATGCAAGTTCTCTTAAGAATTGAACTAGTATAAACCCTTTGTCTAGATTATCTCTATCACTTATCTTGTTATTGCGTTGATCTTGAAATTCAATTGAATTAGTATTTGCAATTGTAATTGAATAAGCCATTAAAACTGTTTTTGAACAAGAAATAACTATTTTTCTTTAGCAAGATTATTCTTGTGATAAAATATTTTGAGGAAATACTTGATTCCCGATCCAACAAATAGTTATAATCTTTATTAGTGAAAAAGATAGGAACACTTCACACTTAACCAAGAGGGGGGTGAATTGGTTAGGCTTGGTAAATTAAAATTTTTTTAACAAAATCAGAGTTTTCTTTAAGGATCTTTATCACTTTGAAACCAAAAATACTTATTCAATCTCAAGCTCAGCCCAAGGTATGCAATTGTTCAAAGTTAAATTGATAAGCAAGACAATTCAATCAATATATATATATAGAAGATAAGCAAGCACGAATTTAATCACAAGACTCAAGAGATTTATACTGGTTCACTTCAAACACTATGAAGCTACATCCAGTTTTCTTCCATTCAACACTAGAATGGAGTTCCACTATTGCAATTTTCTGTCTTACAAGTAATTACACAAATCTCTCTTTATCAACCCTAAATAAAGTTCAGAAACCTAAAACACTATTAGGTTCTTAGAGATCAACCCACTAAGAATCCACTCAGCACACCCCTAGAGAAACCCTTCCTCTAGATTACATGCAAGAACCTTAATTACAATAGAAATTCAATTACAAATAAAAATAGAGTACACCTTCGAAGCTAAGGAAAGATATCACCTGATGATCCAATGAATAATGATGCATATGAATGAGTGAATCAGGTTTAAGAATCAACACAAGACTCAGAAAAGCACATTCCTTAAGCTTTGACAAGAACTTTCTTGCTTCAAGACACAATCAATAACCCATATGTATTTTGATGTAAGCAAGAACACCCAGAACCCAGAAAACCCCAAGAAAGTATTTAGAATGCTTTATGTTAGCTCAGAATTCGAAATTGACAAGTTACTTATTAGGCACAGAATGAGTTCTATTTATAACAAACATTTCTAACTGCCTGTAATCGATTAAACGCGCCTAATAATCGATTATTTATCATATGTAATCGATTAATATGTTCTATAGGCTTCTGGGTTTTGGCAACGAACCAATTAATCGATTATTCCGTATCGTAATCGATTATCACAGTGAGCTTTAGAAAAACTTGAAGTTCAGAATGCAAATGAAAAGCACTGTGTAATCGATTACGGTTTTGTGTAATCGATTATGGCAGAAAGCTTCATAAATCAGGAGTCAGCCAAATGCACTATGTAATCGATTACTGATTTTGGCAATCGATTATTGTATAACAAATAGTGAAGCAGTATTGTATAATGTAATTGATTACAAGTATTGGTAATCGATTAAGGCAGTGAGCTATGGTTTTCTATTTGGCCTTTGTAATCGATTACAGCTTATTGGTAATCGATTAAAATGTTTCTCAATGCTATTTTATAAGTAAGCTAAGGTCAAATAATCGATTAATCCGATATGTAATCGATTACATTGTTCTTGATAAGTTTTCCAGAAATAGCTAAGAACAAAGTAATCGATTATTATGCATAAGTAATCGATTAAACAGTGTAAAACAATATTTTTCCAAAAACCTTAGTTTCAATTTAAACACTGAATCAAAATATCAAAGCCTTGTTAGTTCTATGACTCTATTTGAAACACTAAATGCATGATATGAATGTTATGCACTTGGATCACCAGAGATGCTTCTTCCTTTACAATTAATTACAATTTATTCTTCAAGTCTTCAAGGCATGTTGAAAGCTCAAAACCAAGCTTGATCTCTTGTCCATTCTTCAAGTGCTTTCTTTGAAACCAACAATTAGAGCTTGTTGTTGGCATTGATCTACATTAGAGCAATGATATTTTCGGCATGTCTTGGTTTTCTTGGTTTATGAAACAAGGCAAGGATTTCTTTTGGGAGATCGGCCAACTGTTGCATACAACTTGATCGGACCTTTAGAACTAAAAGATGAAAAGATGAAAAACATCTTCCTCATTTCATTGTTGTCTTTAAGCTTCATACAATCGTACTCAACACAATCATCACTTACATATACAGGTTTATGGTAAAAAAGACATCAAATTAGCTTCTTCCACCTCCGATGAAATAGGTAACTGTTTTCCTTAAAGTAGAAAGTGACATTTTCTCACTAGTTTTAATGAATTTAGGACCATTAGGACATTCAAACAATACCATCGTAGAAGTTTATATCACATCACCATCATAATGCACAACAACGGCTACTCCATCCATTTTCAATTTAGTATGGTTAAAGATCCAACATAATGCATTGAACTACCTCATACCACTTGTATTTATTAGCATCTTGTATTGTTCTCTTGTGAGTCAATTATCAGCAACAACCAAGATTGCATCGAGCCTTACAAGGGCATTGTGGCTTGTAAGACTGTCATAAATATGGTTGTTAACTCACAATATAAAACATATTTTGCTTTTTTAAAAACTAAAAACACTATTTTATTAAAAAAAAACACTTGATTCTGTTGTACAATAGGGATGAAAATAAAATTACAAAACAGAATCATAATTGTGTTGCATATTTGTGGGTGGAATCAAATAACACAACAGAATCACGATTCAATAATGTTATTTGGGGTAAAAAAATTGTACAACAAAATCATGTTTTTGTTGTGCAATTGGGGTGTGAAAAGAAGAACAACGAAAACATACTTTCGTTGTTATTTTTTTCATCTCCTAATTACACATCGGAAACACAATTCTATTATGCAATTCTTCAAGGGGATATTTTGGAATATGGCTAAAGTTCACCCACATGGGTAGTGCCAATAGCAATTGTAACACCTCAAATTTTAAACTAAAAATATTGCTTGAAAACGCTTTAATTTAATTTATTTTAGAAATATGCATCACTTTTTTTTAACCATCATTTATAAATAATAAAAACATCTTCCTATACTATTTTTTTAAAACAAATCGAAAAATGCTAAATAGTTGCATTGAATTTAAATAAATGCAGATGTAGAGTAATTTAGTTTCCACACATAAATAAAATAATACTTGTAGTGTCATAGAGAAATATACATATACATCCCATAATATGTGATAATAAACAAAATATAATTTTCATTCCTGGTTCAAAAAAATACATATTTGTGGAGAAAATATCTCTCAAAATACATTAAAGCAATAAAGAAACTAGGACCATAGCATACTAATTATCACACTAGAAGTACAGAACTAACTAAGGCGTATCCTCGAAAGAATCGTTACTCTCATCCTTAGTCGTCGATTCCAATTGCCTCAGTAGTTCCATGTACTCCTCCATTTTCTCAGACAACATGTCTGAATGGTCACCTTAATCCTCTATAACCTTTATTGAGTGTACTCTATGCATGTTGTATCCGGTCTATCAGCTGGCACTATGAGGACCTGAGTATGACAAGTGTAATGTGTAGTCCGCGTTACAATGCAGGGCCATACTTGCTCTCTTTGCAAGCTACACTAAGCTCGTCGACTCCTCAATGTATTTGACATTGTCAGTAACTATAAGTTGTTCGTTATAGGGGTGAGTCCTTCGCTCCTTGAATGCCACAAACAACATGCAATAATAAAACAAAATTAAAACATACAATCTACGTAACCACTGTGTGTAGTTATCTAAACAAACAACACTCTCGCATCCTAAGCACGTAACTATCACACTTAATTCACAATAGGGCCCATTCACTGCCACCAATCCTCCCAGGTCTTGATGGTCGTACAAAAATCATGTGGACGACAATCAGGAGTGATCGCTACATAGGATACATCGTACACTGACCCCTCATCTTCCAACTCAAAAAGCATAGTCTCAAAGCCCGTTAAGAGTAGAAAAGTGAGGCCTGTGAGTTACCTGCATCAAATGAGTGCACCAGATGTCAGATAATCACCACTCGCTAATTCCCCTAGGTTCTTTGAACCTCTTCGCCCACTACGTCCCAATGTATCTCTGTCCATCATCCACTTCCTCGATGCAACCTCATCTTCTCATAGAAGGAAATAGAACCATTGGTTCTTTACTTCATGCCCATTCCTCTTGAATCTTGCCACCGCAACGCATGTGCAGTCCTCTTAGCACGTACATCAACGAACATGTACAAACAAGCAAACAAGAAAGAGAGACGAGGCTTAGGCCTACGTACCACTCTCAAGGAACCAATCGTGGCCCCTTAAGCAGTAGAACTACTTGTCCCACACAAACAATTGGATAGCATAAAAGGTTGTACTTATAACAATCTAAGCAAACATAACAAATAATTTGCGAGGATCAAACACCCTTGGACCCAAATCACAATGCGTACGGATAAAAATGAAAATATACATAATACACACACACACACACACATAATAGAAAATAAATTTGCATGTCACAAATATAATTGTCGGGGTTCACACTCTGCCGGTCTTATCATTCAATAATCATAATAATAAAATACAGACACACATTTCAATAATTTTTATCAGCAGATAATCATCACAATTTCAGAACATGCATCAGTCATCAAATCTTGCTATTATCTCAGCAATATAACAAAAAATAAATAAGCAATTCTAGAAAATAAATAATTCTAAGATAATTTAATATAGAGGCATGGATTCCAAAGTTAAGCTTTCTATTGTTTAAAATCACTTTATATCTCGATTTTTCAAAGTTTTGCTCCTAACTTATTTTTAGTGCTCTCGATGCTCTGGGAGTTGGATTTTCACAAATCTTATATGCTATCCTACATTTTTAAACCTAAAAAAATCATTTTTGAGGTAAAAAAAAAAAGTTCATTACTGCTGTAACTATCATTCCAAATTCATGACAAGTTTTTCATTTTACTAAAGGTTCTTAAACTTGTTTTATTTGTAACTTTTGGTAGGAAACTCCGATTTAGGTGAAATTTCAGGCTAACTCTATGTTTTCACATGCAAAGAACTTATTTTTGCCATCAAAATCTCAAGGAAAACAACTCAGCACACAGATTCAGGTCTTGATGACAAGCTAAAAAAATTCAAAGTAACATGTTCAAGGAAGTTTATCAACAAACATAGGGTTCAAGAGTTGGAGACACCCCTCTTACCCTCTTGATGAACTCACAAAATCTTGAAGGAGAATGAAGAATGTTCAATTTTTCAAAGTCTCCCTTCATGAGTAAAACAAAATGATAGTTTCAAGTTATTAGAGAATCTAGAACAAGATAATGAAGAGAAATCAAGTCTAGGATGAAGAATGTAGCTTATTTACCTAAATTTGACGACTCAAAGGTTCAAGAACACTAGGAACAAGCTTGAAAGAAGAAGAAGCACTACTAAACTCCACTCCCTCAAGATGGAATTCGTGCAAAATGAAGGGATGAAGGCTTCAATAGATTTTTTTCCTCACAAAGACCAATAAGCTATGGTGTAGGCTTAAATTGACAAGGCTTTGCGATACTTGAATGACCCCCTTGGCTGCCATTTTGAACGTGCCACAACAAACCACAAAAGGGTAGTTTTGCTTTTTGCAAAACAACCAAAATGGAAGGAATATGATTTACCAAAATTGGATATTTTTGTGTTTTACAAAAACTAATAAATATTATCTTGATCATCTAGGTTATTGCGCTAATCTTCCTAGTAATACATGTACTATAGTGAACCTCACACAGAACACTCTCACACAAAGTTAAATTACATTGCCGCTTAGTGTGTGATGCAATTTCATTACAGATTAAATTTTTATTTAGACAATTTCCAAATTTCTATCAACTAACTAAATAAATTATTTACACTAAAAAAATATAACTAACACTAAACTTATATAATTAATATCATACAAAGAATAAATTAAATCATCCAAGCATATATTAAATTATACATTACAAATTTTTTACTATCTAATCTTTAACGATAAAATTTTGCATGTGTTAAAAAAAATTGAGAAGGAAATTTCAAGATGTTTCAAAAATACCCTTCTCTACCCTGACAATTGCTTTCTGGACCTCTATACTTATTTCTTGCATTTTAAGTTTTTGAAAAGGCTATTCTAAAATGTATAATTACATTCTGAATTAGCCTTTCCACTATGTAAATTTTAGCATTGAAGGCTAATATAAACTATAATTCTACATTTCAGATTACGTGCAGAAAGCAATTGCCCTCTTCCCAAACAAGAGTAGATTTTCATGTTAGCTACCCCTTTTTAGAATCATTTCAATTCTTTATTATTATTATTATTATTATTATAAAAAAGATAGAGCATCAAACATAAATTCTTCCAACCCCACTACTATTTCAATTCTGGAATTTGACAATCACGGAAGGATCCAGGGGCAAGTAGGGGGTCTCCTCTAGGACCTTTATGTATATATGAGCAAAAAATAGAAAAATTAAAATTAAAAAAATTAATAAAAAATATAAGAAAAAATTATTTGAGTTAATATTTGTTTACAATTTTTCTAGTGGAGATCATATATCTTATCAATAAAATTAATAATGAAATATTTTTAAAATTATTATTTATTAAAAGTTAAATATTTAAATAATTATGTAAAAAAAATTAACCACCTTTGATATACTCTTGGATTCATCCCTTGTTTACAAGCCAATATGAAACTAGTCCCTTTAACCAATTGATGATTACGTGGCTAATATGCCAATTTTTCTTTTGTAGAGAAAATTAGTTTGAAGAAAAAAAAAGACAAACATTATGAAACCAGTCCCATTAACCAATTGATGATTACGTGGCTACTATGCCAATATTTTGTAGAGAAAATTAATTAGTTTGGAAAAAAAGAGCTTAAAGGGCCAAAATTGTCCACATCTCAAACTAAAGAGACTAAGTAGTAAGTAATAGTATAATCAAGATTATTTTATTCAATACAAGTTAATAGTATTTAACAAATTAATTTTAAAAAATAAAAAAACATATTAATTGATAAAAAATCATTTAATGGTAATTAATAAATATTTTATTATATCTAATATTAATTGAAGGAACAGTATTGATTGAAGAAGTCTGCATAAGAAAATTTTCTTGACAGAATAATTAATTAAAAATAAAAATTATTTAGTTTAAATATAAATGCTTGGAAGAAGTAAAAAAAAATTAAAAAAAAATGACCCATGATTATCCAATTATTGGGGCGGCATTTACATAGGTTATTCCATTACTAAAAAATGAAGATTCTAATTTGTTTTTGAAGAACGTATAATTTTTGCCATTTAAATTGATAATTAATATGGTCAAATTTTAATAGAAAAAATATAACATTTCATCCAAATTTGAAGACTCGTATATATATTGACACTTAGTTTTCCCGCAACCACGAAAGTGAGACTAATTACAAATTATCTCTTAGCTGTATCGATTCCTAACAAATCCCTATAAAAAATTTAGTCCAATTTCATCAGTTTCATAACTTCAATTCACTTCTTAAGGAATGTGAAGTAACTTTTAAGATGTTAAAGAAGTTTTAACTGTCAAAAGATCAAGATTGTAGTAATTTTTCCATCTTAGCACTTTTTAAAAAAACGTTATTTATAAATGTTGCAACCAAAGATTATATGATGCAACCAGCATTCCCTTCAAAGAAACCTCTCATAAGAATTGGTCCCAAGTAGTCACACCAAAGATCAAGACTATGTTTTCAAAGCACTAATTAGCTTAGATTCTATATACAAGGCATCAACAATCACATCACGGTGCATCCTATCAAGTAGTCTATCTCTGCCCCTATGTAAATAGTTCCATATGAATATGATTCCATGTCAACCATGCTTCCTAAATCTTTGTCAGTACAGTAAGAGCTTCTATCCCCTAGCCTTTTCCAAATCAGGAAGATCTGCAAAATGATGATCATTCATGTCAGGTGGGAAAGAAGAGCACAAAAAAAACATAAACTGAGTATACCAAATAATTAAATATTAAATTAATAAAACAAAATGAAGTAGCCGTTCTTTTGTTTTTGCTCCTATGTCAGACACTAATCCTGCTTGCGATTCATAGTTGCCGCTGGTCCAAGGGAATTTTGCACATAATTGAACACAGGTTCTTCCACTAAAGAGATAGTTCTCATTCATGTGAACGCATTAGGACCTTACACCACTACATCAATCCTTTGGGTTGAAGTAGCCGTTTAATACTTCTACTAACAAAATTGTCAATTGTGGGGAAATGTAGATCTTTCCTAAATCTTGATAGAGATACAGCTCAAGCCATGCCATGTGCACAATATAATAACCATATACTAAGATTTTATTTGGATAAAAAATTAACAAGTGCTGATAGGAGACGGAAATAATAAGATAAAATGAATTAAACTTCTCCAATAAATTAAAATTAACTTAATGCACTTTCACTTGTATAGAAGCTCTCTCATTTAACTTATCCAAAAATTGAGGTACCTAAGTTAAATTTAAACTTATGAAAGAATTTTGATTCATTTTTTTCCCTTCTCCTATATGTGTTTATTGAGAAGTCTTTCGAAAGAGGGCATAAGAAAGACTAAGGATCTCATTGTGCATTTAATCTGTACACAACAATATTACCACCAAACACCATATCAGCAAGCAATTGAAGGAATACTACAATTTAATTAGAGATACAAGGGGATCACTCACACAGCATTCCTTCTTCATCACTGCTTCCATCATCTTCACCAACAAACTGCAAAAGTACAAGTTTGCACTGGTCGAGATTAGTTACTAGGTTTGTTAAATTTTGTAACTATTACATATGGTAAGTGAAAAAAATAATAATAATAATAATTTACCAGAGCATCATCATCAGATACCAAATCAGCTGCAAAAGGTCCAACAAACACTTTAATCAGATAAGAGAAACACTCACAAGAAGTAATCAACTTTACTGTAATCCTCAAGCAACTTGTGCAAATAACAAACCCCACCCAAGGTAAACTACACAGATCAGGATGCTAGTAATTTAACATTTTTGAAAAAAATAAAGAATTGAAATGACCAACTCAGTGTCATTAGTTCCCATCTCTATTTTACACTAAAATAAAGCACAGAATAGGCAAGATAGGTCCTGTCCAATGCACAAAATAAACTAATGAATATTCCCTTACACGCTTGCCCTACCTAATGAGCATATTACAAATGTTAACAAGCTCAACTTGTCACAATAGTCAATTGATTCTACTCTATTTTTTGTCAAGTGCTCTGGAGAAGATGGCTTTCACTATTATGTTTCCTTTGCTGATGCTTACTCAAGATTTACCTGGATACGTCTTAAAAACAAAGCCGGAACTTTTATTGTTTTTAAGAATTTTAAAACATGGGGTGTTATTGACAGACTTACATGTCCTCATACTCATCACCAAAATGGTGTTGTAGAGAGAAAGCATTGCCACATAGTAGAATTGGGTATCACTTTACTGAGTCATGCTTCTATGCTTCTCACATTCTGGGATCATGCCTTTACTACAGTTATTTATCTTATAAACAGATTACCCACTACTTCTCTCAATTTTTCAGTACCATACACTGTTCTTTTTGGCCATCCACTTGAATATCAACATCTTAAGGCTTTTGGCTGTGCCTGTTTTCCCTTTCTTAGACCCTACAGCTCTCATAAATTGGAGTTTAGATCTCATGATGCCTCATTTTAGGATTAGGATATTCTACCACCTATAAAAGCTATAAGTTCCTATCTCCTACTGGAAAAAAATTATTTTCAAGGATGTTGTTTTCAATGATCTTCATTTTCCCTATCTTGACCTCTTTTCTAAGTTAAGTTCCTCTTCTTCTTAGTCCTCCTCTTCATCAGTTCCTGCCTCAATTTCCCTTATTGCTCCCCCTCCCCATGCTCCAACTTCTTCCCCTCAAATCACTGTACCCAGTTCCTCTACTCATCTATCTGCTGCCACCTCAAGTCATTTAGCAGCTTCCTATTCATAAAATGTCTCATCTCCTTCTCAATCTAATCTTAAACCTGCGCCATCTCCTTCTCAGCCCTTTCCTTAACCTTCTCATCCCTCCTCCTTACTTGTATGCACTCATCCAATGCAGACAAGGTCCAAATCTGACATTGCTCAAACCAGACTGCATCCTTCACTGTTTCTCACTCACACTGAACCAAAGTCTATCAAATAGGCTTTGCAGGACCCTCAATGGGTCGCTGCCATGCAAGAGGAAAATGAAGCCTTGCTTAAAAATAACACATAGACACTTGTTCCCCTTCCTCCTAACAGGAAAGCCTTAGGTTGCAAATGGGTATTTCATATTAAGGAGAATGCTGATTGCTCAGTTAACAAATTCAAGGCCAGGTTAGTGGCCAACGGATTTCATCAAGTTCAGGTTTTCACTTTAATGAAACCTTTTCTCCCATGGTTAAACCAGTCACCATCCGATTGATTCTCACCCAAGCACTCAGTCACCATTGGGTTCTACATCAACTTGAGATGAACAATGAATTTCTTAATGGTTTGCTTGATGAAACTGTCTACGTGCAGCAGCCTCCTGGATTTCAGTCTCAAGGCCAGTATTTGGCGTGAAAGCTGAATAAAGCCTTGTATGGCCTTAAACAGGGTCCTTGCCCTTGCCAGTAGTTTGAAAGACTGCAAAGCACCTTGCTTCAGTTTGGCTTTTCAGCCAGTAAATGTGGTCCTTCACTTTTTGTTTATAAAAAGCACAAGAATGTTGTGTATCTCTTGGTGTATGTTGATGACATTGTCATCACAGGAAGCTCCAGTACTCTTGTTCAACCTTTGATCAATCAGTTCAATTCCACATTTGCTCTCAAGCAATTGGGACAGCTTGACTACTTCCTTGGCATTGATGTTCATCATACTGTTTCTGGCTCCATTTTGCTGACCTATAGTAAATTCTTCACAAGACTAATATGGCTGAAGCTAAGTTGATTTCAACTCCTATGGCTGCTGCTCTGAAACTTTATAAGTCTGGTAGGATCTCTTATCAAACCCTACACTTTACAGGTTAGTGGTTGGTGCAACTCAATATGCAAGCATCACTCGACCTGAAATACATTTAAGTTTGTCAATTCATGGCACGGCCTGGCCTTTGGAATCTCACCAGATGCAGTTAAGAGGATACTTATGTACCTTAAGGGTACTCTGCATTTTGGAGATTGAGCTGTTTACCCAATTGACAGAAGATCTACTTCAGGTGTTGCAGTCTCTTTTCCAAGTGTTTTGTGGGTATTGGAGGGGGGGTGGGGGGGGAGGAGAGGAGTATTGTACTCAGCTCCCTAGTTAGTTATCCAGCTGTCAAGTGACAGCTGGTTGTAACTGACATAGAGACTTGTAGGGCAAGCTACTTGTACACAGATATAATCTGCTATGTAACAAAAAGAGTTGCTGCAGAAAAGGCACTGAATTGCTTGAATAAAATGAGCATGGGAAAGTTAAGAAAGACATCAGCAGAAATCATGCTCAAAGAGAATACAAATTCATCAAAGAAATATGCATTAGAGAACACCTTCATCATAATCACGTCCACTCCTTAAAAAGACTTGTTCAGATGTCATTTGAGATACAAGCTTCACTGACAGTTTGGGGGTTCTGGATCTTCTATTAATAAGAAGGTTTTCCTAATGGGTAACATAAGAGATAGAGAAGCAAGGGATTCAGGATTGATATTTATCCGAACTCTTAACCCTATTCAGCTCCTCTTACTCTGATGACAGAAGTCAAGTTGAGTTTATATTTTATCTTTATACGGTTGGGACCCAGGTTTCCAGATATTTTATGCAAAAAATTGTATAATAAACCATGAAATCCCAAGTCGTCTGCTGCCCTACACCATTTTAAGTCTAAATACCATGGAAATGGCAGTATGTACATTGTACTAAGAAAAGAAAAAACAAAAGCAATTAATAATTATTGAACCTTTCATGCAAATATCCTTTCACAAAGAGGAAGATCTACACAAACAATTAGCAAACTCAAGATAACAATATAACAATAATAATAATGAATGAAAGATTTTGTCAACTGCTAACATGACATATAGGTGAAAACAAAACTATCATCATTTTACAGAATATATGATTTTAACCCGTAAGTATCATCATAATAAAAATGTTTCTCTTTCCAATTGAACTCTTGAGCTCAATTGCAAGAGGGATCATCCTTGACTCTAAATTCTTGCATTTAATTACAGAAGCTTACAGGTTGACTCTTCATCATCCTCATCACACCATCTGTTCCAATCAACCTTCAAGTATGGAGCAGGTTTCTCTTCAGACTTCAATAGCCTCTTCCACCAACCTTTTTCTCCTTTCTGAATTGAGCATAGTATGTTTCTTAAGCCAGATTTAGTTTTACAACCCTACACATCATAATGAAAAATTTATGGATAGGATCATCAAACCTTTTTTTTGAAAAGTTTGATGTGGAAAAAAAATGAAAAATAGGTAACCTACCTACAAGAGGCAAAGACCAGAAAAGTTGGCAGTCACCTTCTATACAGAGTTTTATTTTACCACAATATGAGCAGTTTTCATATTTTCAAACCTTTTCTTTTGAAAAGTTTGATGTGGAAAAAAAATGATAAATATAGGGAACCCGCAAGAGGCAAAGACCAAATCAGTAGGCAGTCACCTTCTATACAGAATTTTATTTTACCACAAGATTTATATTTGCAGCTTAATATATGAGTAGTTTTCATATTTTGTTCAATTCCAATAGAATCTTAAACAAGAACACTATTTAAACATTGCATGTTTCATATATGCATCATACAGAAATAAATCCCACATGCTATTCATGCAGAAACAAATCATGCTTCAGGGGATGCTAAATAAAGCATGTGTAGCATAACAATTTACTAGAGAGAGCAATAAAGACTCAATTGAAACAATGGTGATCAGAGCTATAGACATTAAACTGTTACAAAATAAGGTGGTATCAGAAACAGGCGAGCAACAATGTGATAAAGCCGATTATTAGATAGGTGGTGGTGATTGGTTTCGGCAGAAAGTATTGACCAAATTGTGGGTGACATTGGTGAACAGTGAAATCATAACAGTTGATCAATGACAAAGTTCTGTCTCTTTAGGTGAACATAACATCAACTTCAAAGCATGAAGATAAACACGTACTATGTCCAGTAATTCCAGATGGTAAGAAGAGCACAACTACATGTGGTCCAAAGAATTAAAGTAGTATGTAAAACTGAACAGTATTCAATGGATAAAGAGAAAAGGAAGATCAAATTCATAAGAAAGTTTCAAATAATTGTAATTAAAAATACAAATAGCCATCCCCAAATCCTTCAAACATCAGTATAGTCAATGCTATAATGGTCATTAGTCATTAGTCATTACCCTAACACAACCGCAGAACACAATTTCACACAAAGCATGCACAGAATCAAATAACAGTGCTGCATTTTTCTGATGTCAACAAGAATATGGTAAAACAAAATCAAAAGCTCCCTCACCTCAGGTTCAATGGATCCATAAAGTTCCAAGCTAAAGCTGTAGGCTTCATCTTGAACCCCAGAAGCAGAGAAAGTAAACAAACCCTGAGGCTCACACTTAACAGAAACATTCTTGGCATCAGGTAGAGCAACAGTAAGGTAAACCTTATCAGAACGTTGTGCCCACAGAACTTCTGGATGGCGACTAATCTCACACAAGAAAGAAAAAAAAACATTTTTTTCAATGATATTATAATAAAAAAAAATGGGGAAATAGCTCACAACATTAAACTCTTCAAGTTACAAGCAAATGGGTCACTAGTATTCCAAATTTTCCAACGTTTTTCACACTAAAGATGTGGTTTTGATGTTGGAAACAAATGTGGCGAAGGCTGCATAATATTACACGGAGATGGGGTGGTGATAAAATTAAGTTATCTTACAAGTGATGAAGTTTTCTTTCTTCTTAGCAAAACCTAAGAAAGCTTTAGATTTGACTGGTAAGTGAAAAAAGTGAAATGGGAACGAAAAAATTAAAGAAACAAAGAAGAAAGAAAGAAAGAAAACGAACCTCATTTGCTTAGTGTGAAAGAAGAAGGCGAGAGCGAGAGTGTTCCAAAGAAAACGAAATGTGGGTATGAAATTGTAATGACTTCAAGACAACGTCAAGCTTCGTTCTTGGCCACCTTGGTCTATCGTTGCTTGTTTCGGTTTCCAAACCTAAGAATATTCCCAGTAAATAATCAATTTTCTGTCAATTTAGTTCCATTGCTATGAAAATACACAGTTTAGTCCACAAGAAATATGTATGAGAATACAATCCTACCGTCAAGTCCTCTCATTCCGTTTATGATGTGTGTCACGTTAAAAATAACGTGGCAAATCCATGTAGTGAAAGTGGAAGTTATGGATACTGTCAAAATATATACAAGATACATTTTATATGTTAATCAACATTATTTTGGATTAAAATATAAGTGATTTTTATTATTTTAGATTTTGATTTTAAAATTTTAAAAAAAGGTAACATCTGTGTTGAGAAGAAGGGTTTTCTTCCTAATTTTGTGATAATATTTTTATTTGCAGTGACAAAATAGTCCTTAGCAAATATAATTTAATGAAAAAATTGTCCTTAACAAATATAACTTAATAACAAAATTGTCCACGATATTTAATACATTATCAAATATTAGTCAAATTTCTATTGTAATAGTACCCAAACAAACAAAAGACCCCAAACACAATCATAACATCCATGATATTACCCACAAGTGTCACATAATATTGTCATAGTGGAAATTCCAAAAAACTACTTAAGAAAGTAAATTTTATTCTTCAAAATAACATAACAATAAATGAAATTTTATGATAAAGTTGTCTAATAATCCAAAATATCATAAAGTTTTCATGAATCACTTATAAGGATGTTCAAGACGTTGGAAATGTGATGTAGGAATGAAATTCATGCAATTTGGTTGGTTTGTTCTTGGAGTTGGTCCACTTGGAAAGGGAACTTTGATCATGGGAGGAACAAGTCAAATTGGAGGTTGTCTAAATAAAAGTGTTAATGGTACAAATGTTAACACATTTGCAACTTCAACATGAGGGTCAAGTGTAACTTCAATTGCAACTGGTTCAATGACTATTGCACTTTATGAGAAATCCATTTACTCTTACAGTGCAATGAATGATTGAAATATATATAAATTTATAAAGAAAAACATTCTAAATAATCATTAGATATATTAAGTAATAGTATATTGATGTCTCAGGTGTTGCAACATGAGTAACTTTAGCTTCAGGTGTAGGTTTCCACTTTTTTGGTTTAGGTGAAACACCACCATTTTTACAGCCCCTACTGTTATGACCTTCATGTCCACATCTGCTACATGTTACAATGTTGTGATTCATTTTCATTATGGTCTTAGTGTTGTTGGTGTTACTGACTTCTCCCTTAATTTGGTCCTTTCTCCTAGCTTTCTTAGGCCTTCCAGGTATTTTCCTAAATGAGGTCGATGTTGGTTTGACAAATGTTGTCCTCTCCGAATACTATTGACTTTGAATTTGACGAATGTTGTACTAATATGTTGCATTATAGGATCTTATTGTTAACATCCCATCACAATAATCCTTAGGTCTGTAGTTTTTGAATTTGATGTCAACAATTGCATGCTTAAATGGAAAACCTAGTTACATAATGAAAAAAGTATTCATATTTTCATGCATAAGTAATAAGATGATATAAGCTAGATTTAGTAATGTTATACATGTAAAGTGCCACATTCTACAAGTACCATGTCCAACATTCAAATCCACATCGAGATTTGTTGAGTTTTGATGAACCTCAAATCGGTTGCCATCTGTAACACCTCGACAAAATAATTATAACTCTGACAGACAGAGAAAACTTTGTGCTATGTCATTTGTGCATGTATGTATTTAATGACAATGATTATATGTTTTTTAATTCTCATTTCCGTGCTTATTATTATTATTATTATTATTATTATTATCATTATTATTATTATTATTATTATTATTATATATATATAGGTATGTGATTAGTTTAGCGAAGCTTGACAGAGAAATAGAAACTGTCATAATTAGATTTTCATTTATGCAAGAATTACACTGTGCACTGAGTTACAATGTAATTTTTCTTTGTCTAAGGTTTACTCTAAGTACACGTATCCCTAGGGAGCTTAGCACAATAACCTATGAAGTTAATGTGTTAATCTAGATGTTTAAGATAAGATTACCAGTTTTGACAAAAATAGTTTTTACCATTTTTGCCTGTAAGCATTGTGGTTTGGGTTAGGGGGTGTCCGACCCTTGACAAATTGTTTGTTATGATTGTTAGACTATTGTAATCATATCTTTTATGTTATTCAACTGTTTTTGTGTGACAAGTGTTTTTCTACTGTTTAAGGGACAACAATTGGTTCCCTGAGAGTAATACATAGGTTTGAGCCTCGTCTCTCGTTCTTGTTTGTTTATACGTGTTTGTTGATGCACGTGGCACGAGGATTACACACACAATGTGAAAATGATATGAATATCTCACACTTAATCAAGAGGGGGGTGAATTGGTTAGACCTTGGTAAATTAAAATTTTTTTCAATCAAAAACAGAGTTCCTAGGATCTTTATCACTTTTCAAAACCAAGAAACTTTATTTAATCAAGTAGCTCAGCCCAAGGAATTCAATGAATCAAAACTTATATAATTGGTCAATCAATTTAATCAAGAACACAATGAATATAATGAGTTAAGGGATAAAGAAGCAAGACACAATCAGATTTATACTAGTTCACTTCAACACTAGAAACCACATCCAGTTTTCTTCCAACCAACACTAGGTTAGAGTTCCACTATTATAATTTTCAGTTATTACAATCAATTACAATGTCTTCTTTTATCAATCCTAGATAAAGTGTAGAAATCTAAAACCCTATTAGATTCTAAGAGACAAGAACCTGAGAACACTACTAAGTTCTTCCACCTAGAGAACCCTACTCTAGATACATGTAAGAACCCAATTACAATAGCCAATTTACAAAGAAAAATGTAAAACGAAAATTACAACCAGATTAAGGAGAGAAACAACCTGATGATCCAATGATGCAATGCAAAATGAAGTTACCAGCTCAGGTTGAATGATTACAAATCAATAAGCACAACTTTCCTTAATCTTGAATTGAGTTCAAGCTCCAAGAATGACTCAAACACACATGATCAATGCACAATGGAGAAAGAACGAATTTTATCCCTTAGAAAACACTTAAGAATGCTCACAAGACTATTTAAGCTCAGAAAATACAAATGGGTAATGTTCCACAAACTTAGAAAAGCAACTGAGCCATGGTTCTATTTATAACAGATTTTTGTAACTACCTTTAATCGATTAAATCGCCATTATAATCGATTAAAATACTTATGTAATCGATTAAGTCACCACTTTAATCAATTAAAGTGTTCATGAGTTTTCTGGGTTTGAGCAACGAGCAAATTAATCGATTATTCTCGAGATGTAATCGATTATGCCAGTAACAATGTGTTTTCTAAAAGCTTATATAATCGATTACGAATCACGATAATCGATTATGCCAGTTCAGCATTATTTTCTCAAAACATTGAGTAATCGATTACAAACTCTGGTAATCGATTATTCCAGTAAAACTTGCTTTTCTCAAAGGCTATGTAATCGATTACAAGAAATAGTAATCGATTATGGCAGTGCAATCTTAAAATCATATATAGCCATGTAATCGATTACGACTTGATAATAATCGATTAAAAAGTTCAACAAGGCAGTTTATATGAAAACGAAGGTCAAATAATCGATTAATCCGATAGGTAATCGATTATATTGTTCTTGAAAGTTTTCCAGATTTGACGAAGAACAAAATAATCGATTAAGCGATTAATGTAATCGATTATTGCAGTGTAAAATGCTTTTTCTTTTAAAACCTTTGAATCAATTTAAAACCTTAGTCAAATTGCCAAAGCCTTGTGATTTTTGTTAAACCAATTAAGTTAAATATGGATTAAATGAATGCAATGCACTTGGATCACCAGAATTGCTTTTCTCTTACACATTTCATACTAAATTATCTTCAAGGCATCCATTGCATGTTGAAAGCTCAAAACCAAAGCTTGAACC
>QARZ01040155.1:0-17361 GCA_013407115.1 Glycine latifolia | reverse complement strand
GATCCTAATCCAAAGTGGTCACAAGATTTCATCTAAAATCAAGCAAGTACGAGAGAGTAAGAGGAGGCGTTACAATGCTAGTCTTACCCGAAATCACTGATCCCCATTCTCAGTGTCTCTAGACTAGGAACTTAAAATTTAGGAGTAGACATCTGGTATCCTTGAATCCTCATGATCGCGATCCCATCACTGATACTCAAGAGATACCTATTCTATTCCAAGGGTTTTATCCAGTTACTCATATATTAATAATGATATCGAGACAGAATATGAAACAAGATAAAGAGCGCTTATAATTTATTCATGACAATATGAAAAGTACATGTACGTCCTAATCTAATGAAAAGATTGTCTCTAGGACATCCATATACTAACAAAGATTTCTAAAGATGATTTCTTTTTTAGCAAGGTTTCAAAAGAAGTTTTGGAAGCAAAGTTCTAAAGTTGTTTCTTTCACCATTGATTCAAGTCTGGTAATCTTTTGCATACATCATTACTCAATCATTAGGTGGTTTCTTTCCATACAACTTGGTTGTGTATTCTTTTGAATTTCTTTTTGTGTAATAATAACAATAATTTTTCTTGAACTGGATGTAGCTTCTCTAGGTTCTCTAGGTTGAGAAGTGAACCAGTATAAATCCTTGTATTGACTACTTCTTTCTAATCTTTTCTTATGGTTATAACTTGTCATTCATTGGTGCTGCATTTCTTAATCAACATAAAAAGTTTTTGATTGCATTCTTTGAGTAGTGGTGTTTGATTGGTTGAAAGTTTTCTTGGATTGGGGTATGAACTTGTCCATTATTTGTGTTATGTGCTTTTATGTTCTTGTGAACACAAGGATACAAGATGGATGATTGCTTGTGTTATTTACTTGGTATTCCAAGTAGGGATTTGTGTGAATTGATTATTTGTGATATGTATAGCTTTTAGGTAGTGAGTATGAGTAGTTATGTGAGTATGTCGTGATTCTTTGGGAAAACTAACAAAGTAATTTCATGGAATCATGGCTAGGAGACTTAACATCATAGCTACTTAGTTTTTAGCTTGTATGATGCAAAGATTAGAGACTCTAATGCAAGATTGTGATGTTGAATGGGTTGAGTATTGTGGGTTGCTACTTTTACAAGCACAATCCACCCAAGTTCAAGGGCAACTTCAACCCGTGTTGGATATAGGGGGAGCAAGAAGAAGATGAAGCTAAAAAAAAAGCTTGTGCCTTAGAAGAAAGATTTTAGCTTTTCACATGCCAAGGAATTTGTAATTTGGTTAAGTATATAAGAGGCTAATCTTATGATCCTTGCATTGCATGAACATGATCACTAACATGCATACATGATTTCTTAAAGCATTTTAAGCTATTCATGTTTTCAAAAGAAACTAATGTCTCTTGGTTATGTTTTTGGAAAAACGAAATCTCACTGCTTTAATCAATTACACAACGATATAATCAATTACCAGCTACTATTTTAATTTTGGAAAAGCCATGAAGAGCATTTTAATCGATTACATAGCACAAAATGAAAATTATGTTTCTCTATCTTAATCGATTACCATGATATCCTAATCGATTACTTAAGTTCATTGTTAAATATGAATGACTGGCTTAATCGATTACCACAATCCGTAATCGATTACACAAGCTTGTTTTACAATTAATAAGAATACCAACAATAAGAATACCAACAATAATCGATTACACTTAAGTTCATTCTTTAGTTGATTACGACTCGGATTAATCGATTAATTTGTTTGTTGCAATTCCCAGGTTGTGCTAAGAACATTTTAATCGATTATTTGGCAATTTAATCGATTACATATGATAATTTAATCGATTACTTGGCGCTTTAATGGATTACATTCTGTTATAAAAATTGGTTACAAATAGATTGAAGGCTTGCCTGAAAATATAACTTACATACTTTGATATTTCTGAGCTTATACAAGCCTTCTCAAAGTTAGAAAGGATTTTCTGAGTTAACAAAGCTCTTGTCCCACTTTTTAATCTTCATGGTGTATTGAAAGATTTCTTGGGCAAGATTTTCAAAGAAGTTTTGGAGAGAAAGTTCTGAATTTGATTTCTACATTTCATCTCTGATTGGTAAACCATATTCATTCATATTCATTGGATCATCAGGTTGTCTCTCTCCATTATCTCTTGTTGTAAATTCATTTTTGTATTCTTGGTAGTTTGAAACTATTGTAAAAGGTTCTTTAAGCGTTTTCTAGAGTGGGTTTCCCTAGAGGGAAGAGTAGAGAAGGGTTCTCTATGTCTTGATCATTAGGAATCTAATAGGGTTTTAGATTTTTGTTCTTTATCTAGGGTTGATAAAGAGTGGTTGTTGTCAAGCTTGTAAGAATTGAAATTTTATAATAATGGAACTCTAATCTAGTGTTGATTAGAAGAATTGGATGTAGCTTCTATTCAGAAGTGAACCAGTATAAATTCTTGTGTTGGTTTTCTATTCCTTAAACTCTTCTTGTTATCTTGATCATTAGTTTTTGGTATTATTTTCATTACTCAACAAGTTCTGTTTTGAAGCAATTATTTTTTTTGGAGTGGTTTGATTGATTTGAAGCATTCTTGGTTTAATTGTGATAAAGATCCTATAACTCTGATTTTCTAAATAATTTTTAAAAGACCAAGTTTAAACCAATTCACCCCCCCTCTTGGTTATTGTTGGTATTCTTATTGTTTTCAATTGGTATCAAGAGCAGTTCTTGAGTGTTATTCAAGATCACTATCTTTCTTTAAAAAGAAAATGAATACCACACAAATTACCTTCAAGGAGGGTGCCTCCCTCAATCGTCCTCAGATGTTTGAAGGAGAGCACTTTAGTTTTTGGAAAAATAGAATGCAAATCTTCATTCAATCAAATGACCCAGGTGCTTGAAATGCAATAAAAAAGGTCTTTTGATTCCTATTAAACCGTTGGTAATGATATGATTCCCAAAAATGGGATGAAATGACAGATGTTGAAAAGAGAGTTGTCCAATATGATTTCAAAGCTAAGAACATGATTACTTCTGCACTGTCTTCTGATGAATTTTTTTGAACTGTTAGGTGCAAAAGTGCAAAGGAGATGTGAGAGATGTTGGAGATAACTCATGAAGGTACAGATGAAGTAAGAAGATCAAGGAAACATGCCTTGATCCATGAGTATGAAATGTTCAAGATGAACTCCACAGAAAACATATCTCAGTTTCAAACAAGATTCACTCACATAGTAAATCATCTTCTTGGTCTTGGAAAGATTTTTTATGCTGAAGTGTTGAACATCAAAATCTTGAAGTGTCTCACAAGACCATGACAACCAAAGGTGGCAACAATCAAAGAATCAAAAGATCTATCCAAAATGTCTATGGCTGCACTTTTTGGTAAGCTTCTTGAGTATGAACTTGAAATGTCACAACTAACCAATGCAGAAGCTGCAGATAAGAAACATAAAAGCATAGCCTTCAAAGCTGCATCCTCAAAAGTGGAAAGGGAAGAAGACTCAAGTAAAGAAGATGATGATGACAACATGAATCTAATTGTCAAAAAATTCAGCAAGTTTATGAGAAGAAACAAGAACAAAAATTTCACAAAGTTCAACAACAACAACAAAAGAGTGACAACAACAACAACACAAACTTCACTTGCTTTGAATGTGGTAAGCCTGGCCACATTAAATCTGAATGTTCTATCTTTTTGAAAAAGCAACAAGTTGAAAAGAAGACAAAGAAAGAAGGAAAGCCTAAGAAAGCCTATATAGCATGGGAAGACAATGAGTCAACAACTTCTGAATCATCAAGTGAGAATGAAGAAGCAAATGTATGTTTCACTTCCAGAATAAGTGAAGATGATGAATTCTCAAGTGCTGAAACAAAGGAAAATTCTGAATTTGATCAAGTTGTTGATTCTTTTCATGAAATGTATGAAGAGGCTCAAAAGCTTGCAAAATCCAATAATAGGCTAAAAGGAAATCTAAGATGGCATGTCACAAAACTTGTAGAAATACAAACTGAAATTTGTAACTTGAAAGAAGAAAACAAAAAACTTGTTTCAAGCTACAAAATTAATGGATATGTATGTGCTTCTTCTTCATCAAATGCTGACAAATACAAAGCTTTGCAAGAAGAGTTTAATAAACTCAAAAAGAGTCAAGGTGAGAAACATATGATAGTGCTTTCAAAAAATAATTACTTGGTTGATCTTTTGAAAAACCTTTATAAAGGAAAATGCAATTTAGCTGAAATGCTAAGTGTGAAAAATATGTTGGAGATACTTCTGGATTGGATTGCAAACATGGATCAAAATCTTCTGGAAAAGCCAAGTTTGTGCCTCCAAAACAGAAATATCAAAAAGCTGTTTCAAAAATAAAGTTTAATCATATGACTCATTTTGAAAGAGCATCAAGAGTTGTAACTTGTAACTATTGTATGAAGAAATGTTACACATCTAATAGGTGCTATGCTAGGAGATTCTATGTGCTAAATGGAGAATGCATTTGAGTGCCAAAGAAAAAGAAAATAGCTAATCCCTATGGACCCAACCTCAATTGGGTACCTTCCTTTGTAAATTGATTTGAATTTTGCAGGTGTGTCTAAGAGTAAGATCATCATTATGGTATCTTGACAGTGGATGCTCTAGACATATGATCGGTGACATGTCAATGCTCACAAATTTGACTCTTAAAGATGGTGGATTTGTCACCTATGGAGACAACAACAAACGGAAGATAGTTGGTAAAAAAAATATAGGAGACAACTTTAAAACCAAAATTAGAAATGTGCTCTATGTGGAAGGTTTAAAGCATAATCTTCTAAGTATAAGCCAACTATGTGACAAAGGATTCAAAGTGTCATTTAATGACAATTGCTATATGATATGTGATGGCCAAACTGGTGAGGTGATTCATGTAGGTAAAAGAAAAGGTAATATCTATTTACTCTCCATAGATCATGCATCCATTCACAACACTTCTTGCCTAATAAGTAAAATTGATGAATCTTGGCTATGGCATAGAAGGGCAAGTCACATTAACATGCATCATATGAACAAGCTTATTATAAAAGACTTAGTCATTCGCTTACCCAAACTCAAGTTTGAAAAGGACAAATTATGTGATACTTGTCAAAAGGGGAAACAAACAAAGATTCTTTTCGAAGTAAAAATGTTGTTTCTACCTCAAGACCCCTTGAATTACTTCACATGGATTTATTTGGTCCTTCTAAAACTATGAGTTTAGGAGGTAATTACTATGGGCTTGTAATTGTTGATGCTTACTCTAGGTTCACATGGACTTTGTTTTTAAGATCCAAGAGTGATGCTTTCAATGCTTTCAGAAAATTGGCCAAACTTTCTCAAAATGAAAAGGGAAGCAAAATTATCTCAATAAGAAGTGATCATGTTGGGGAATTCCAAAATGAAGATTTTGAAAAATTCTGTGAAGAAAATAGAATTAACCATAATTTTTCAGCTCCAAGAACACCCCAGCAAAATGGTGTTGTGGAGAGGAAAAATAGATCCCTTGAAGAAGGTGCAAGAATTCTTCTTAATGAGACAAATCTGCCTAAACATTTTTGGGTTGATGCTGTAAGTACAGTTTGCTACACTTTGAATAGATTGCTAATAAGGCCTATTTTGAAGAAAACTTCTTATGAACTATACAAAGGTAGAAAACCAAACATTTCTCACTTAAGAGCATTTGGCTGCAAGTGTTTTGTATTGAATAATGATAAAGAATCACTTGAAAACTTTGATGCTAAAGCTGATGAAGTCATCTTCCTTAGATATTCATTATAAAGCAAAACATATAGAGTTTTCAATAAAAGAACTTTATGCATGGAAGAATCAGTTCATATTATTTGTAATGAATCTAATTCCTCTAAAGAGGAAAAAAAGTGTGAAAATTATGCAGGTCCTTTAAAAGAGTACATACAACTTAATGGATCAATGGATAAAGAAAAGGAAGAACCAATTGCTGAAATGAAACAATCAACACTAGTCCAAGGGCCAAAAGATTGGAGAATTACAAGACATCTCTCCCTTGACAATATAATTGATGAAGTTACAAAGGGAGTATCTACTAGATCTTCATTGAGAAATCTTTGCTGTAATATGGATTTTGTTTCACAAATAGAACCTAAGAGCATTGATCAAGCCTTACTTGATGAACATTGGATGCATGCCATGCATGATGAACTGAATCAATTTAAGAGAAATGAAGTTTGGGAACTTGTTCCTAGACCTTCTTCTCTCAAACCTATTGGCACTAAATGGGTTTTTAGAAACAAACTTGATGAGAGTGATATCATAGTCAGAAACAAAGCTAGATTGGTTGCAAAAGGTTACAACCAAGAGGAAGGTATTGACTATAAGGAGAGCTATGCTTTAGTAGCAAGGTTAGAAGCCATTAGGTTGCTACTTGCATACGCATCTTTGATGGATTTTAAAATGTTTCAAATGGATGTTAAAAGTGCTTTCTTAAATGGATATATTGAGGAGGACATCTAGGTGGTGCAACCTCCTGGTTTTGCAGATTTCAAATATCCAAACCATGTTTTCAAACTCAAAAAAGCTCTTTATGGTTCAAGTATATGTTGATGATATAATCTTTGGTTCAACTAATCAATCCTTATGCAAGGAATTTTCTATCTCTATGCAGAATGAGTTTGAAATGTCAATGATGGGAGAATTAACATTCTTTCTTGGACTTCAAGTGAAGCAAATGAAGAATGAGACATTTCTAAATCAAACCAAATACTGCCTTGAAGTGATCGAAAAGTTTGAAATGGAGAAAAACAAAGATGTTGCAACTCCAATGGCAACATCAACCTATCTTGATTCAGATGAAAAAGGGAAGAAGGTTGATGAGTCAAAATTCAAAGGAATGATTGGATCCGTACTATATTTGACAGCAAGTAGACTAGATATCATGTTGAGTGTGTGTTTGTGTGCAAGATATCAAGCAAATCCCAAAGAATCACACCTCACTGCAGTCAAAAGAATCATCAAATATCTCAAATCAACACCAAAAGTTGGTCTTTGGTATCCCAAAGGTGCATTACTCAACTAAATTGGATATTCTGATTCTGACTTTCCAGGGTGCAAATTGGATAGAAAAAGTACTAGTGGAACTTGCCACCTACTTGGCAGCTCACTGATCTCATGGTAATGCAAAAAGTAATCTTGTGTTGCTCTATCAATTGCTGAAGCTGAGTATATCTCTACTGGAAGTTGCTGTGCTCAAACCCTTTGGTTGAAGCAACAACTACAAGATTTTGGTGAAGAATTAAAAGAAATTCCCTTGATGTGTGACAACACAAGTGTCATCAACATATCGAAGAATCCAATAATGCACTCAAGGACCTCACACATTGAGATAAGACATCATTTCCTTAGAGATCACATCCAAAGGGTAACATCAAAATTGATTTCATTAATACACATAATCAATTGGCTGATATATTCACTAAACCTTTGGCTAAAGATAGATTCTATACTCTTAGGAACATGTTGGGTATTCTTGATGAGTCCAACATATGCTAGCATGATTGTTATGTGTTTGTCTATATGTTATTGCATCTTATTTAGATAATCATCACATGTGCTTCAAAACTCAAAATGTGCTGCATAATCACTGTTCATTCTGCAAAATGTTCTGTAATAATCGATTACAACACGGGATAATCCATTATTTGAAGTTTACACTATGTTTTAGAGCCATTTTTTGTCTCAAGTAATCGATTACAACCACCGTTTAATCGATTACAATCCATAAAATATGAATCCTCAATCTTAAAACTCTTTGGAATAATCGATTACTGTTCAATAAAATTTTCTCTGAACCAAAATCCTCTCTAAAATAATCGATTACACATCAGAATAATCGATTACATGTGTCTCATAGTCTATTCTGCTGTTACCTTTCTCTGGAATAATCGATTACATCATGACAAACAATCATTATTAAGAACGAATTAATCGATTACAATGCGTTTCAAAAATTTCTACAGATTTCTTGGAAATTTAAGCTACCCAACTACTTTTAAATTCAAAATTCAAACCTAAACAAAGCATTTAAACCTCTGGGTAACTGAGATAGCTGTTACATTCATTCAAATTTCAAAATTTTGAACCCTAGAAATCCCTATGTATTCAGCATTTCCCCAAAGGAAAAATCACACCTAAATTTGCTTCTCTTTGAGCTTCCGTTTTCTAAAGCTTTATTCTTCACTATTCTATCCCAAACATTACCCAAATACCATGTCTACCTCTAAGAGAACCAAAACAGGCAAAAGAAAGGCTGGAGAATCATCTAGTTCTGTTGGAAATAGATTGAATCTCTGGTTCACTGATGAAAAGCATAAAATGACTTATTCGCAATTCAATGCCACAAAACTGGTGATGCCACCCAAATATCTTGACCTTAATTGGTTTATCAAGGAGGGATTTTAGTTTCCTGCCTTGCTAGAGGTTCAAAGGCTGAAGAAGTTCCTTGAACTCAAGGGTACTTTTTACCCTGAGTTGGTAAAGGTGTTTTACACCTGTGCAAAGGCTAGCATGGATGGGGTAATTCGTTCCCAAGTGAAAGGAGTACCCATGGTCATAGATGAAGATGTGTGGAAAGCAGTTGAAGGAATCTCCTCTGCTGGTGTGAAGAGGTTTGATGAAGAAATAAGGGGTTACAATAAGATTGATACTTATAGAGGGATGCTTCAAGACCCCTAAGCAAGGCTGAAGACAAGACTTGGTATGGGAAATTTGACAGGGGAAGATAGGTTACTTCATTACATCATAACCTACATCCTTACCCCTAGGTCTACCAACCATGCTCAAATAACAGATGATGATTTACAGCTTGTTCATGGCATAAAGACCTCCACTCAGATCAATTGGATCATGGTCTTTATGGAAACTATGGTGAAATCCAATAGGCTGATTAGTTATAATTTTCCTTATGTTGTTCTTGTATCTAGGTTTATAGATTACTTTCAAATTGATGTGACAGATGAGGTGGTTGATCACACAAATGATCCCACCAACCTCATCAAGGAGAAGCATCTGCATAAGCTTGGATTGATAAAAATAGTCAATGGATGGCAAATGGCTAGACAACAACCTCGAGCTGAAAGTGCAGGAGGGGCTGATGAAGGAGGTGAAGAAGCTGAAGGTGACCTTGAACCTCAACAATATTCTCCATTTGAATCTCTCATGATTCAAAAGATGGATGCCTTATGTCTCTCCACCATGAGCACAGGGCTGAGACTAATTCATCCTTGGAAGAGATGAAGTCTAGGCTTGAAAACATAGAAGCTAGGATTGTTCTTGATGAGTTTGATAGACTCATTTAGTTTTCTTGTCCTTCCTTTCTAGTTTCTATTTTTGTTCTATTTTTTTTGTCTCTATTTTTTGATTGTAGGTTCACTTGATTAATGTACTGCACTATTTCCCTTTCAATTAATAATATTCCAGTTTCTATTTCTTCTTACTTGAGTTGCCACTTTTTGTCTTTGATAAGCCAAATAGGGGCAGAAATAAATTGATTGATAACTAAATTGATAACATTGATAAGAAGGGGATAAGAAGTATTAAGTTAGGGGGAGAAAAAATAAGGAAAGAAATTGATTAATGTTTATGCAAGCATCATACTTGACACTTGTTCTTGGCAAAAAGCTGATTTGATTTCAGGTTAACAAGTATGAGTCTCCTATCATTCATCCCTCAAAGCACTTAAAAGCTAAACAAATGTTCAATTAATATTTGGCATGTTCAAAGCCAAAAAGGGGGAGATTGTTGGATATAGGGGGAAAAGGAAGAAGATGAAGCTAAAGAAGAAGCTAGTGCCTTAGAAGAAAGATTTTAGCTTTTCACATGCCAAGGAATTTGTAATTTGGTTAAGTGTATGAGAGGCTAACCTTATGATCTTTGCATTGCATGAACATGATCACTACATGCATACATGATTTCATTAAAGCATTAAAGCTGTTCATGTTTTCAAAAGAAACTAATTTCTCATGGTTAAGTTTTTGGAAAAATGAAATCTCACTGCTTTAATCAATTACACAATGATATAATCGATTACCAACTACTGTTTTAATTCTGGAAAAGCCATGAAGAACATTTTAATCAATTATCGGCTACTCGTAATCGATTGCATAGCACAAAATGAAAATTATGTTTCTCTGTCTTAATTGATTACCATGATATCCTAATCGATTACTTAAGTTCATTGTTAAATATGCATGACTGACTTAATCGATTACCACAATCTGTAATCGATTACACAAGCTTGTTTTACAACTAAACCTGTCTGCTTTAGTTGATTACGACTCGGATTAATCGATTAATTTGTTTGTTGCAGTTCCCAGGTTGTGCTAAGAACATTTTAATCGATTATTTGGCAATTTAATCGATTACATATGATAATTTAATCGATTACTTGGCGCTTTAATGGATTACATTCTGTTATAAAAATTGGTTATAAATAGATTGAAGGCTTGCTTGAAAATATAACTTACATACTTTGATATTTCTGAGCTTATACAAGCCTTCTCAATGTTAGAAAGGATTTTCTGAGTTAACAAATCTCTTGTCCCACTTTTTAATCTTCATGGCATATTGAAAGATTTCTTGGGCAAGATTTTCAAAGAAGTTTTGAATTTGATTTCTACATTTCATCTCTGATTGGTAAACCATATTTATTCATATTCATTGGATCATCAGCCTGTCTCTCTCCATTATCTCTTGTTGTAAATTCATTTTTGTATTCTTGGTAGTTTGAAACTATTGTAAAGGGTTCTTTAAGCATTTTCTAGAGTGAGTTTCTCTAAAGGGAAGAGTAGAGAAGGGTTCTCTATGTCTTGATCATTAGGAATCTAATAGGGTTTTAGATTTCTGTTCTTTATCTATGGTTGATAAAGAGTGGTTGCTGTAAAGCTTATAAGAACTGAAATTTTATAATAATGGAACTCTAATCTAGTGTTGATTAGAAGAATTGGATGTAGCTTCTATTCAGAAGTGAACCAGTATAAATTCTTGTGTTGATTTTCTATTCCTTAAACTCTTCTTGTTATCTTAATCATTAGTTCTTGGTATTATTTTCATTACTCAACAAGTTCTGTTTTGAAGCAATTTTTTTTTGAGTGGTTTGATTGATTTGAATCACTCTTGGTTTAATTGTGATTAAGATCCTATAACTCTGATTTTCTAAATAATTTTTAAAGACCAAGTTTAAACCAATTCACCCCCTCTTGGTTATTTTGGGTGTTTCTATTGTTTTCAACCCGGAGGGAGGTAACAATCCTGATTGTCGACCTCTTGATGGCTCTCACTCTATGACACTTCACGCGGTGACACTTCACTCAACATCCTTGTTGGTCAGAACCCTCTACCAGTCAAAACCCTCTATAGATAGCCCTTTCTAAGACATCAAAAATTAGTTTTTCCTACTTCTAGGATCAATGACTGACCCCACAATCAATACAAGACTTTTCAGCGTATTTTATCCTTACTCACACGCTTTTTGGGAAACTTCCCAAAAGGTCACCCATCCCATTACTCCTCCAAGCCAAGCACGCTTAACTATGAAGTTCTTAAGTAATAGGCTACCTAAAAGTAGATGCATCTTGTTGGTATAGGTAGTATCAATTCATTCCTTGAAGTCATCCTCAACTGCACAGTCTTATACCTGTACAACCTCTAGATCTCTAATTCTGGTGTGATTCGATCGGGGTGTAACAAGGAGCTCAACGTTGGCTTTCAGAAGTTGAAAAGATCTTCACGACGATGGGATGCTATAAGGAGCACAAGGTGACTTATGCCACCTACATGCTGAGCGGAGAAGCTAAAAACTGGTGGAAGTTTTCTAGTCAAACCCTGCCAAGTAACTAGGGAGTCATATCGTGGGCTGCATTCAAGGAGAGTTTCTTGGGTAACTACTTCCTAAGGGACTTGCACAAGCAGAAAGCCAAACAAGTTTTGGAGTTGAAGCAAGGGAGCATGACTGGAGGAGAATATGCTTCAAAGTTTCATGAGCTGATGAAGGATTGGCCATATTACAAGAATAATGAGAATTGTGAAGACATATGTGCTTAGTTCGAGAGTAGCTTAAGAAGAGCTGACATTCACATTGCAATGAGTGTGTTCTAGATCATTGACCTTCCTACTCTGTGAGCAAATATTGTATCTATGATGTGAGCGTTAGGGGTAAGCAAACTGAGCCTAAGTTTGGAGGTCCACAAAGATATGATAGGAGGGACCAAGGGAATCACAAGAAGCTGTACCACATGTCTAATCAAGCCTATGGGGGAGGTTCAAGATACAAGAACAACAACAACCACAACAATGGTTTGCTTAAGTTTTTTCTATGTGGAGGACTGCATTTCAAAAGTGTTACCCATAATTAGCTACTATTTGTGCTAATTACAGAAAGATGGGACACTCACTTAAGGATTGTTGGTATGCACTTAAGAGGGATGGAAATCATGGAAGTGGAGCTAAGAACAATTACAAGAACAACAACGGAGCGAAGTCGAGAGTGGCAGGGAAAGTGTTTGCGATAAACAGCTCTGAGGCCGCAACATACGACTATCTGACCCAAGGTAAATTCATCATAAGAGTTAGACTTGTAGATATGTGAAGAATCTAGAATTGCATGTGTCTTTTTTGTCATATGAAGTCGCATTGTCCCCTACCGACAAACTTGTTACCACTTTTATTGCATGCTTAGATTGTTCTGTGATGATTAACGACAAGTCTTTCTCTGTGAATTTGATTTGTTTACCTTTTTCTCATCTTTATATGGTGTTGGGAATGGATTGGTTATCATCCAATCATGATCTTCTAAACTATAAAAAAACAAGATCTTGATCTTTAGTGCTTGTACCCAAGATATCCTTGGATCTTCAAGTTTAGAGATTTCTCATGTGAGTGAAGCCAGAAGGGTAGAAAAGGTTAAAGCCTTTATGGTTTTATTTTCATCCTCTACCGAAGAATCCCTTGATGTTGGGGGATTACCCATAGTCTGCGAATTTCCTGAGGTTTTCCCTAAGCATCTGACTGAGTTACAACCTGAAAGGGAACTTGAGTTCGCCATAAACCTAGTGTTTGGGTCTAGTCCTATGTTGATAGCACCTTACCGAATGTCTCCAATAAAGTTAGCAGAAGTGAAGGAACAAGTGGAAGGTTTATTGAAGAAATACTTTGTGAGATAGAGTATGTCACCATGGGGAGCGCCAATGCTTTTAGTGAAGAAGAAAGACAGAAACATGAGGATGTGCATGGATTATTGTCAACTCAACAAAGTGATGATCAAGAAAAAGTATTTATTGCCAAGAATTGATGATGTCATAGACCAACTGAGAGGTGCCTCAGTATTTTCAAAGATTGATTTGTGATCGGGGAACGGTTAGATTCAAGGACACATTATTGACACTATGAGTATTTAGTTATGTCGTTTGGTGTGACTAATACATCTATTGTGTTCATGGACTACATGAATAATATTTTTCATTAGTACTCTTAGACAAGTTTTTTGTGGTGTTCATTGATGATATCCTGATATACTCAAGAAGTCCAGAAGAGCATGCAGAGCACTAGAGGATTGTGTTACAGATTTTTAAAGAATGACGACTTTATTGAAAACTCTCTAAATGTGAGTTTTGGTTCAAGCAAGTACAATTCCTAGGTGATGACTACCAAGTCATGAATGCTTGGCTTGGATCGTTTCCAGATTGCAAACTTCAAGACTCCATGAATTGGGGTTTGAAACTCAAATAGAAAAAAATGGAGAAGATTAAGGAATAATTAGGAATGACGCCACGATCCTAACAAAGCGATAAGTCGGAGGAGGATTCACCACAAAGGAAAACTTCCTTGATAAGAATCAATTTGGTTTCACTCAAGAACCAACTATAGGTTAAGCTCTCAATGCAAGCAAAATGCTTAATTTCATTAATCAAAGTTTTCCAAAAATAGCAAAGTCTGAGTATTTATATGGCTAGGCCTTTAATAAACACCTAAAAATGTAAGTTTAGGCCTATTTGCGGAAATATCAAAGCCCATTACAAAAACAACAAAAATCTATAGAAGCACTACCATTTTAAATGAAAATAATCGATTAAAATGAAGCGTAATCGATTAAAACAGAGTGTTTCAGTACTGTGTAATCGATTACAGCAACTTTGTAATCGATTAAAACAGACAAAAATGCTTGTGTAATCGATTACAGATACGTTGTAATCGATTAAAATAGACAGGATTTGTTTTACAGATAGGATTTGATTGTGTAATCGATTACAGATACGTTATAATCAATTAGTATAGACAACACTTGCTTATTACAACAGACAATACTTTTGACTTGATCTTGAATGGTTTTGGTTCTAGCTCTTGTCATGGGTCCTTCAGAGTTCACCAAAGGAAGTACTTTAAGCTCTCCCTCTAGACCTTTGGCTTGAAATGGACATACATCATCAAGATCCTTAGATAGTCCTCTATCACTAGGACACGTTGTGACAAGCAAAGGAATCAATGTAGATCCAACCAAAGTTGAAGTTGTGATGCATTGGATGGAACCTACGAAGCCTACAAAGGTTAGAAGTTTCTTGGGTTTAGCTGGATACTGCGAAAAATTCATTGAAAGATTCTCTCATTTAGCATTACCACTAACTAAGCTGACCTGTAAAGGCCAAGTGATTGTGTGGAATGAGGCTTGCGAAGAGTGTTTCCAAGAGTTGAAGAAAAGGTTGATGTTGACACCAATTTTGATTTTGCATAATCCTGAGAAGAAGTTTGAAATGTATTGTGAGACATTAGGACAAGGACTTGGTTGTGTTTTGATGCAAGAGAAGAAAATGATTGTGTATGTTTCAAGGAAACTAAGACCACATGAAGTGAACTATCCTACCCATGACCTATAGTTGGTCGTAGTGGTGTTTGTGCTAAAGATATGGAGGCATTTTCTCTATGGAACAAGATTCAAAGTATTTAACCACCACAAAAGCTTGAAGTGCCTATTTGATCAAATAGAGCTGAACATGAGGCAACGAAGGTGGATGGAGTTTCTGAAGGACTTTGACTGAGTTGTCATACCGTCCCGACAAGGCTAATGTAGTAGCTAATGCTTTGAGTAGAAAGTCATTACATATGTTTGTCATGATGGTAAAGGAACTACAGTTGATAAAGAAGTTTAGAGACTTGAACTTAGCAGTAGAGGTATGACCCAAGAGCTTGTATTTGGGAACTTTGAAGATCATTATAAGTTTCTAGTGCAACTTTAGTAGGTTCAACAAGATGATTAGTTCTAACAAGACATTATGAGGTTGAAAGAGGAAGGCAAGAAGTTATTCTTGAAAGTTCGAAAAATGCAACACCTTGGTCCAATCGCGGTGTGCTCACATGAGGGTAAAAACAAAATTTTTATCGATGCGGAAACATAGACTATCTATGCACCTCATGTGTGTGTGCTTAGGAATTACTCATTGAAACACGTTGGGGTTTTAGAACTTACCTTTATCACTTAAAGGATCAAAGAAGATAACGCCCTCCAATGGTGATCCACACGATTATCTCCTTCTTGTAAGTGATAATTTCTTCTCCTTGATTCCTCCTTCTCCTTGGTGGCTTGCTAGGCGCATGCAAGGTGTGAGGCTTTCAAGTATTTGATTTCTTTTATCAAGACTATAATGGTGCCTTGAGGTCAGTTGAAGGTGCAGCAAAAGAGGAGAGAAGATGAGGGAGAGGAAAAGTTAGAACTTGATTCAGAATCAAGAAAGGAGGTGGACGAAATTTTCTGATTTAAAATCCTCCCACATAGGCGTCTATTTAAGGTGAGATAAGCACTCCAAATCAGCCCCAGTTTGTTGGGTTTTTCGAAATTCAAGATGTTACTAGAACATCCTTGAGTTTGTTCCACTCTTGCAAGACTTGAATTCAATATTCAAGTGAATGAATCCTATCCATTTGCTGCAGAAAATTTGAAAAAGAATCTATCAAGATCCTCTCATCAAAACCGCCTCCTTCTCTCTCTCATCCCTCCGAGGTTTGTTGCAACAATAACTCATTTGAATTCAGAATTCAAATGACAATATTGTTGAGAGAATCTCCATCCAATCTTTATTGGACAATTCATTTAGATAATTTAAATTATCCTCAACAACCTAACCTTATAGAATTTAAATTCAAATTTCAAATTTAAATTCAAATACAAATACAATCTTATCCCAGTTCGTAATTTGATTTGAATTCAAAATTCAAAATTCAAAACTTCAAAATTCAAATTCAAATTCAAATTTTGAATTTGCCCAAAACTTATTTTGGTCAAGTCAACTCCTTGACTTACTAGGATTCATGGCCCAAGGCCCGTCGGGCCTGTCAACACATTTGGGCCCATTAGTGGAGAAACCAATTTCACCACCAATGCCCCAAATAGGGTGCATGATTCAAGTGGGCTTGAAGTCCAACTCTAACCCAATTTAACTCATAGTCTTGATAAAGCCTAATAACTAATTATTGGCCCAAACTCACTATAACTTGCAACAAAGAATAACCTTTGTGTGTGACTCATTAGGCCCAATTAGTCACTGACATAAGTAAACTTGACCAATTAAACTATTTTAATGGACCCAATTCATTTAATGACCACATAAGACACTAGCAATGCTCTGCGGCCCCAGAACTAATTGAGTTGATCAAGTGATCTACCTTTCTAATTTGGATACCATGTCTCCATCATCCCTCACATCGTCATTCACATTTAGTCGAGAGTAAGGATAAAGTTTCATATCTCTTTATTGATTAAATATAGCTTTTCACAGGGACTAGGAATCTTCTTCTATTGACTCTAAGACAAATCATGACTCCTCATGATCTCTTACTATGCATAGATTCCTGAGTCAACTAGAAGTCATCCAAGCCCTACCGATCTTGTGAACGACTAATCCCTCGTTAGGGATTGTGAATCCTTTCGGTGTGTCCATCTATACTCATGTATTCAGGTTATACCCAAGAATACACTATTCTCCCCATTTTCAGGCTGATAGAGTCGTATAGTCAAAGTATAACCCTAGGACACAGTATTTGATGACATCCTCAAGTCTAGGATGATCCGCACTACCAAACGATGAGAGACTTTACAAATCCAATGATATTTTAAAGAATTCTTTTGGAGTCTCTCGGCAGGTCAGTTCAGAGCCATCTATTCCCCAATAGATCCACCCACAACATCAACTAAGGCATCACCATGTCTGCATTCCATGAGGTCCCTACCTTGTATCTCTATACAAGTAGAAGATGTCGTACTAGTCTTATTGAGATCATCAATGCCCTTTCTTGAATCATCAAGAAAGGGCATTGATGATCTCAATAAGACTAGT
>QARZ01040154.1:54219-64897 GCA_013407115.1 Glycine latifolia | reverse complement strand
CCAATATCCCTATTGTAAACTCTAACCCTCAGAACTTTACTAGAATGGCCAAAACTAATAAAGAATAATCCAATGAAGAACAAAGTAGAATAAAACAATTATCAGAATTTCATATTAATACCAAGCAAGTTATAGAGGAGTTCACATTGGTTCTGGCCCTAACCACAATAAGAGAGTTTAGCCAGACATAATCATGTCTAACCTCAAGGAATACAAAGACAGTAGAAACATTACAAAGTTCTCAATCTTCCTTTAATCTCTGGCTTTGATCTTCTCTCTAACTTCTCCCTGCATTTCTGCGTGTGTATCCCTCTGTCCAAAAGTCCTCTTTCTGTGCTAATGAAGTGTCTTTTTATCTCCCATACGTCCATAGATTTAATTAAGGTAACAAGCCCTTCTGTTTCTAGTTAATTCAGTGCCAAATCTTTTAAATCAGGTAACAGCGTAACTGTGGCGCGACTCGCGCGGTTTCCCACGCTGATCGCGTGGGATATTCGAACTAATTAGGCTGCCCTGGAAGTCTGGCACCACTAGCATGGGTACCCACACTGATAGCGTGGCTTGTTTGAGATGAAGAGTTGGTTTTAGCATCTGGCGCGAGTAGCATGGTAACCTGGCGCTACTGAATGTTTGATCTTGATAACCTGGCGCTACTCGCATGGTTCCTGGTGCTACTCGCGCGGGCTGTTCGAAAGCATAAGTTGCTTCTTTTGGCTTATTTTCCTCTCTTGTTGGTTCCTAATTAACAAAAATTAATATTAAAGATAATAACCAAACAAATGAATAACTTAACTAATTCTATCTTATATTATTAATTATTGAATGAATACTTGCTCAATTAAACCTAAAAACTATCATATGCTAGCAACATATCAAAGCTTGTCATGTTCCTCATTCAATTTACAAAGTTCTTCTTGCAATTCAGCAAGCTTGGATACATACCATCTCAAGTCACCCTTAAGCTTGTTGTTTGCTTTAGCTAGATTTTGAGCTTCACAATGCATCTCATTAAAAGCATCAACTACATTTTCAAATTCAGAATTTACCTCAGATTTTGTACTTGATGTTTCTTCTTCTTCACAAATGGTAGATGTAAGGCATAGGTGAGCTTCAACTTATTTTTTTGAAGAGCACTCAGAACTTGTGGATTCATTGTCCTCCCAAGCAATGTAGGCTTTTCTAGGCTTTCCATCCCTTTTTGATCTCTTCTCAGCTTGTGGCTTCTTTGCTAATGAGGGGCATTCAGACTTTATGTGGCCTTTCTTTCCACACTCAAAGCAAGTGATGGAGGAGTGGTTGTTGTTCTTATTGATGTTATCACTTCTTTTCTTCTGTTTTTATTCTTCCTCATAAACTTGGTAAACTTCCTTACAATAAGATTCATATTCTCATCATCATCATCTTCACTTGAATCTTCTTCTCTTTCAATCTTTGAAGGTGCAGCTTTTAATGCTATACTCTTATGCCTTTTATCTGCATCTTCACCATGAGTTAATTGAGACAATTCAAGTTCATACTCAAGGAGCTTACCAAACATAGCTGCCATGGACATCTTTGATAAATCCTTTGATTCTTTGATGGCAGTGACTTTAGGCTACCATTCCCTTGTTAAGCATTTGACGATCTTGATGTTCAGCTCTTCTACATCAAACGTCTTCCCTAGCCCAAGCAAGTGATTCACTATGCAAATTACAAGAACCAGCTCTGATGCCAATTGAAAATACAATGAACACTTATGCAAATAAACCAAGAGGGGGGGTGAATTGGTTTAAAGAATCCAAATGTTATATGGAAATACAACACAGTTATACAACAAATATCAACTAAACTAAAGCTTTAGGTACAAGAAAGATATCACCTTATAATCCTCAACTATTAGAATGATATGAATGATTCAATCAACCTGAGATTATATGCAAAAGATGACTACCACACTTTCTTGATTGCTTCTTTATGCACAAGCTTGAGTATTTCTTCAAACAATGAGTATCAAGACTCATATCTCTTTGTAAATCTCAATGATACTCAACACATATGAGTCTTTCACTAATTTCAGCCTTCGGTACACTTGAAAGCTTTAGAGAATGTTTATGATAGAAGTATTCACGAGTATCTCTCTTTTTCTTACTTTTTTTCACTCACACTCAACTTTTCTATTTATAAAAAAATTGTTTCAACTAACTGTAATCGATTATTTCATCAATATAATCAATTATTTTAACTATAGTAATCAATTATTTTATCCATTTAATCGATTAAATTGTTCATCAGAAATCTGGAAATCTGATACGAACAGAATAATTGATTAAATCACCTTGGAATCGATTAAGCCAGAAAAACTAAGTTTTATAATACACACATGTAATCGATTAAGTACCCAAGTAATCGATTAAGCCAGACCATGACTAAAACTTAACAATGCATATTTAATCAATTACTAACATGTGGTAATCAATTAAACCAGATGAACATGATGTGTAATATTATGCAGAAGTTTATGTAATCGATTATTTCCCAAGATAATCGATTATCACAGGAAGTTCCTAATTCTGTGTAAAGCTATTTTAATCGATTACAAGCCAGTGGTAATTGATTAAAATGTTCATAAGGCATTTTCCAGAAAACAAACACATGCCTGTAATCGATTATTTCACCTAAGTAATCGATTAAAGTAGTGAAAAAATGTTTTATACAATTCTTAATTGCCTTTATGAAATTCTATAAATTTTCTTATTACCACATGATTAATTCCTATCAAATGAATGTATGAATGCATGAATTATCAATAGCTAATAAGGATTATAAAGCTTTATCTAATGAACCAAGCTTAATCACAATTACATGTCATCAAATGATTGGGCATGTAAACAATCAAAACTAATTTACTTCAATCGTCTTTGAATCCTTTGCTTCAGCTTCTTTGATTCTAACACAGTGTTCAGCTGCTGGATGGCCTGGGCCTTCTTTCTAATGTCCTGTAAGAATTACACAAATAGGGTTACAAAAATACGCCTGTTTGACTTTATAATTCTGAAATTGTAAAACAATGTAACTCAACTAACCTCCAAGGAAGCGGCTCTACATGTCTCACAAAATTGGTGCCACTTTTCCTTACTGATGCTGTATTTCTCACAGACAATGTCAGCATCGTCGTCCTTGCCTTATGCCAGAGCTCGTTTAGAGGTCAGGTCTGACTTAAACTGCCTCAATTGCTCTCCCACTGTCTGCAGAATTTTCTTCTCGGTCCGTTGGTCGGACGCTTCAGGTATATCAAATTCGGTCTGTGTTACAATCAAGAGGGTTTAATAGTTACAATAACATTTAAATTGTATTACTACAAGCAATCACATTAGACATTTAATTGTAATACCTGAATGTCCTCCCAAATTAACTCCTTCTGCGCTACAGGAACTTCCTTCCAGTTAGCAATCGTCACATCCACCTTGTCTCTAGCCATGATCCCTAGATACGTCCTCAATTTCTTTGCCTGAGGACCATCATCCTTCCCAGTGGCAGGATCCACGTGAACCACTGGTCTGTTAGCACCAGTAGGTCTAGTAGCCAGTGACCTCAGTCGTGTTGCCTTCCTAGTCTTCTTTGTCATAGATGGCAAAGGTGCTGACTCAGGTCGAAGAGGGGAGCTCGATGGTGTAGTCATGATCCTGTTAAAAACAAAAAGAAAGATAAGTAAACACATTCTGACAAGTTAGGATACTTATGAAATTGTAAAAAAATGCAATCAAGTTAATAAGCCAAACAAATTACATGAAGTGATGTTAATTAATTCTCCTTCATCATGATCATTACGATTTGCATGAACGTCATCATCGTAATCTTCTCTGTTGACGTCAGGCATTTGTGTCAAGAATTGAGTGACACCAGTATCGACGATGGAATCATCATCGTCAAGAGTAATACCAATGGTTTTTCCATGTAGTACCACTGACCACCTTTCATCATATGGATCTTGAACATAAAACACCTGTTTAGCTTGTTCTGCCATGATAAAAGGTTCATCTTGATAAGCTAGCTTGTTAAGATTAACCAAAGTAAATCCCAAGTCCTCAATCCGCACACCGCTATTGATATCAACCCACTTACACTTGAAAACATACACATTGAATGTAACATAATTAAGCTCCCAGATGTCATGAATGACTCCAAAGTAAGGCATGCACACCAAACGGGGATTGTGGTCATGCACAGTAGCGAAGTGTTGCAACTCAGCCCTAAGGCTAACCCCACTGTTTTGCATTGTGCTCTTGTCATCTTGTTGTTTTGTGTAGAATGAGTACTTGTTGATATCGTATCCCTGCCAACTTCTAACATTTCTTTTAGGCCCATCTGCTAACTTCCTCATTATTTCAGATGAAGATTCATCACTAAATATTGTATCTTTAAACCAATTCAAGAAAGTCTTGTTATGCTCTTTCAACAACCTATTCTTCATCATTCTTGGATTACTTTCCTTGACTAAGGCTTCATGACGAACTATGTGGCAGAACTTCATTACTGTTATTCAGGACATACAAATGAGCTTGTTGCAATTCCTATAAACCAGGTGTTATAACATGCAACCCTCGTGAACCCTTTCCTCCCACTCTATCGTCATGTCGGGACTCGGGAAGCCCAACAGGTTTTGCTTTTTCAAGGTACTCTAAACAAAATTCTACAGCTTCTTCTACAATGTACCTTTCAACTATGGATGCTTCAGGGTGGTGTAGGTTTTTTGTATACCTTTCAAGATCTTCATGTATCGCTTGACTGGGTACATCCACCGTAAATAAACGGGACCACAAATTTTTATTTCCCTTACCAGATGAGCAAGTAAGTGAACCATTATGTCAAAAAATGAAGGAGGAAAATACATCTCCAACTGACACAAGATAATTGCCGCCTCTTCTTCCAAGTCATCTAACTTTACAGGGTCCACGACTTTGGTACAAATGGCATTGAAGAAAAAGCACAGCCGAGCTATAACATGCCTCACTTTGTTAGGAAAAATGTCTCGAATGGCCACAGCTAACAGTTGTTGCATCAACACATGACAATCATGAGACTTTAAGCCAACTAGTTTCAAATCTTTTATCTTCTCCTTTTTTGACAAAGTGTGACATGCTGGAGGCAAGTATATTTTCTTACCATCAGACCTAGGATGAAACTGCTCACGTATACCCATCTCAGCAAGATCTTGACGAGTGTTCAAACCATCCTTTGTCTTGCCTTGAATGTTAAGCAGCACGCCAATGACACTGTCACACACATTTTTCTCCACATGCATAACATCGATACAATGTCTAACATCTACATCAGACCAATATGGAAGATCAAACAATATCGACCCCTTCTTCTATATGCAAGTATTACCTTTTTACTTCTTTTCAGTCTTTCCAAATACAGTATGGATGCCCTCAACCCGCTTAAGAACCTGCTCACCGATTAACGGAATCGGTGCAGTTTCATGCTCTTGACTTTCATTGAATGCTTTTTTCAATCACTGATAAGGGTGATAAGGTTTCAAAAAACATCGATGGCAAGTGTAAACGGTTTTTCTGCCATGTTTAAGTTGTACATAGCTTGTGTCTTGTTCACAGATAGGGCATGCACGATGGCCCTTAACACTGTATCCACTCAAATTCCCGTACACTGAAAAATCATTAATGGTACAAAATAGCATTGCACACAACTTGAATGTCTCTTTACGATACCCATCAAACACGATAACCCCCTCATCCCACAAGTTTGTCAAGTCTTCAATCAAGGGACTAAGATAAACATCAATGTCATTTCCTGGCTGTCTTGGACCCGATATCATCATAGACAACATCATGTATTTTCGCTTAATGCACAACCAAGGAGGCAGGTTGTAAATGACCAGTAAAATAGGCCACGAACTATGCTGAGTACTTAAACTGCCATAGGGATTCATTCCATCACTGGCAAGTGCAAGTCTAAGATTTCTTGGGTCTTCACCGAATTCTGGATACAAATGGTCAATCTTCTTCCACTGGGAGGAATCTGCTGGATGGCGGAGCATTCCATCACAGTTTCTCCCATCTGCATTCCATGTAAGGTCTTTTGCGTCATCTTCATTAGCAAACAGACGCTTAAACCTTGGAATGATCGGAAGATACCACAACACCTTCGCGGGGGGACCTTTCTTTGTACTTTCATCAATGCTACAGTTGTCATCGGGCTTTACTTTGTACCGTGATACCCCACACCTGGGGCATTTATGCATTTCTTGAAATTCATTTCTGTACAATATGCAATCATTTGGACAAGCATGAATTTTCTGATACTCCATACCCATCGGACAAAGAATCTTCTTTGCCTAATAGTAACTTCTTGGCAACGTGTTTTCATCTGGAAGCATGTCTTGAACTACCTCAAGCAGTGAATTGAAGCTTTTGTCACTCCACCCATATCTGGCCTTGACATTAACCAGATTTAACACCACTAACAACAATGTCAATGACTCTTTACACCCCGAATACAATGGCTTCTTCGAATCACTTTCCAATGTATCATACATAGGGGCATGTGCTTGCTGAAAAGACTCATGTCCCAGATCACGAATCATATCCTCTAATTAATCTCCGATGTCAACATCAACCGGTTCAGTTTGCGACCCCCTTTGCATGTCTGTCAATTCACCATGCCATATCCATGTGGTATAATTCTTCTTCATCCCATCACACAGAAGATGCTTTTGTATGTCATCCAGCGCTTGGCGTCTCCCATTCAAACAATTGATACAGGGACAGAAATATTTTCCATGCCCATTCGGTAGACTTCTTTTGGAGGCAAATTGCAAGAAATGTTCAACGCCTTCCTCATACTCAACCGTGATGTGACTTGCATTCATCCAACTTCGATTCATCTAATTAATAACTCTGTGATACTCACAAAGTTATTCCATGCATGAAAACCTCACTCTTTTCATTCAAGGTGTGACCCTATCCCATTCAGGAAGACATATTTTCATAGTATATTCATATGTATAGGTTGAGTCTCTTATCTTAAATTTGACGAAATTTCGGTAGCATTTCACTTTGATCTTCGAATACACGACATGAAAGCGATGACATGAGTTCCACCACAGTCAACTATGCACCCGGAGAACAAAGTGAAATGCATTGTACCGAAATTTCATCATATTTAAGAAAAGAAACACAACCTATACATGTGAATATACTAAAAAAAATGAGTCTTCCCAAACTGTCCAAATGGACAATTCAAGAATCAATACAACGATTAATCCAAACTGTCCGAAAGAATCACCATAATGAATCTCAAACGGGAAACTAAGGTTCACTCATAATGACTACCAGGGACTGTATACACTTACACTAGTAATTAATCACATAAAACAAGTTACAAAACCACCAAATACAAAGCCAATGGAAGTTGCTAACCTTGTGGGAGCCACCGAAAGTTGCGAGCGAGAGAACCACCTCTGAGAATCACACCAACAGTGGAAGCGTCGTCACAATGACCTAAGTTAGGTCCATATTAGCTTAAAAATAGAAAAATGCCCACATCAGCTTCAAAGAATAGCCTAATTACTTTGTCAAAAATAAACAAACCAAAATTCTTTACCCATAGCAAAACCACAAACAGAAACCAGTTGACTAGCATGGTATTAACAAGGGTACACGTCAGCTTGAAAGAATAGCCTAATGTGATATTGAGTGACTAGTTCATAGCCTAATGTGACCCATAGCAACACATTGGTAAACTCAACACACAACAGCACTCCCATATTCTGAAGGACACAAATATGAAGGACATTTGTACCTGTGATGATGATTAATGTGAAATCTCCAACAAATAAGGTCGTGACTACGAGGCAAATGGGAAAAGGGAAAAGGGCCTACAACCTACAATGAACATAAAACATAATACTATTGATTTAGACCTATAGGTAATGCAAACTGAAGGGCATTCTACATAGGCTAATATTTGAGGTTTTCAAGTGACTACAAACTCTAATAAAGTTGAGACACCATGGGAAATTGTAAAATATTTGTAAAATTTTTTTCATACTCAAGTGAGTGAATATTCACCAAAGTAATTAATGGTGTGAAATAAAATCCTACTTATTTTAGTGATATTGATTGTATTTATAGAGAGATTTGAGATAGGTTAGGTTGTTTAACATAAGGCTTAAGGTCTCTTAATATTTATTTATCTTGGTGTACCAATAAGGTGATCTTACTTTGGGGCTACTAGATGTGATATTGTGATTCTTTATTCAAATCCACAAAAATCTCGTGTTGAACAACGAAAACAAAGCAAGCAGCTCATTTTGTAGTTTGTGCACTATCCATGACTCAGAGCATGCAATCAGTTCTTGCAAGCTGCTTCCACATTCACATAACATTCACACAAAATGAATTCACATTTACATATCAAGCTAAACACCCATCCCTTGTTGTTTTCAATTCCAATTTTAGTCACATAATCTTCATTTTTTATTTTTACTTGAGAAGCAAAATGAAATTTATTAAAAGCTAGTAGTTAGGAATGAGGCACAAGGTGTGTCTTACCCCAAATCACCTAAGAGCACAAACTGACAACTATTTGATTAAAATCCACATAACAATGCCTCAGAGACCAATTAAATTAACAAAGAAACAACGTCTCACCATTTTGAACCAAAATAGCTATCTAATTCACACATAACAATAAATCACGAGTAATGCTACATCCTCTTGTTAATCATCCTAATACTTTATCTGGCCTGTAATGCTACATCCTCTTGTTAATCATCCTACAAATACCACTAACCATCCGCACTGGAACCCTATCCTGCCTACCACTAACAATAAGTGCAAAGTTTAAAGAGCTACAATCTTCTTCGCATTGGAACTGGAAACAGAGAGAGAAAGAGAGAATACCTGAGCTGAGAGAGTGACAGTGAGAAATCGCAGCTGCACGAGTGACGAGCGACACCAGAGTAAGAAGCAGTACCTGATGTTACAAAGAAGTCATCCTCATCTTTGAGTCTTTAAAGAAGAATCATAGTACATAAACCAGAGGAGCAATGCTAACCTAGCTTATGGGAGTCGAGAGTGGAAGCGTCGTAAGTGACACCACCAACAACCAGAACCACTGTGTAAGCGCCGTCAACACCGACAGTGAAGGCTGAGTGAACCACCGTGGAAGCTGAGAGAACGAGCACGAGAACGAACAATGGAGGTTGAGAGAATGAGCAGTGAAGGCAAAGACTCACAGTGAGAGATAGGCGCAAAGGCTGTTTAAGTTCTTCGTCTTTAATAACAACATCGGTTTTCAGTGAAAAACCGATGTTAACTATCTCCTATTAACATCGATTTTCTTAAAAACCTGGAAAACCGATGTTAACGTGTTCATGTTAACATCGGTTTTGCAAGTTTACCTGAAAAACCGATGTTAACCATGTCCTTTTAATTATGAATTTGCCATCGCATTTTCATTAACATTGGTTTTATCAATAACCGATGTTAACTTAGCGATGTTAAATCCCATTTTTCTAGTAGTGCATGTTGAGGAGAGAAAAAAAGTTTACAAAGAATTCTCTAAATTTTCATCTTGTGCAGGTGACTTTGGTTCATCTAATTTAATTGAGTATAAATGGGCATTAGATAAAAAAAACTAGGCGGTGATGCATGGATCTTCTACACCTCTACTCCAAAAGATTGTCTTAAAGCTTCTTGTGCAGCCATGTTCTTCTCGTGTTGTAAGAGGAATTGGAGTACATACTCCTTTATTCATTCTTTAAAGAGAAATAGATCCAAAAAGGGTTGGAGATTTGGCTTATGTGCACTCCAATTTTTTACTTTTGTCTAGGAAAGATGAAGGGTATAAAAAAAGAGAGATGAGATTATGCTACTAGAGTTCTTGAAATTGAATATTTGTCTCTTGATGAATCAGAGTTAGAATCTATGATTTTTATGGATGATGGCAATGGAGGAGGAGAAAATGATATAATTAGAATTAGACAATATTTTAATAACTATAAACTAGTAATGAGGCTTTTGAATAAGGTATTGTATAGAGCCAATACTTGTTTTTAGTTTTACCAAATATGCTTTCATTGATACAGTTGCCAAGAGTAGTTATGATATGGGAAAAATTGTATTTTTCTTGTTTATAATCACAAGTATCTTTATTTAAATTGTGATCATTATTATTGATCGCCGATGCAATGAGGCACGGACAAGGAGCGGCTCCTGGTAGGCTTCCAGCGGAAGGGGTACATGAATGAATCGAATACACACTCGAACAAGAAGGATCCAAAGGCTGTGCAGGTATGTGACTGTAAAGTTGAGGATAACTTAAAAGGAAATAATAGATACTACCTATACCAACAAGGTGCATTTACTTTTCGGTAGCCCATAACTTAAGAACTCCACAGTTAAGCGTGTTTGACTTGGAGTAATTCTAGGATGGGTGACCTCCTGGGAAGTTTCTCAAGAAGTGTGTGAGTGAGGACAAAGCATGCTGAAAAGTCTTGTGTTGGTATGTGGGGACAGTCATTGATCCTATAATAACCTAGGTTTAATAAATAAGAGAAAAAGAAAGAAAAGTTTAAATTTTGCGGTATTCCGTCAGAAAAAGCGTTAGTGATGAAATTAGCGACGGAATTAGCGACGGATTTAGCGTCAGAATTAGAGCTGAAGGAGCCACGCCA
>QARZ01040154.1:18681-53685 GCA_013407115.1 Glycine latifolia | reverse complement strand
TCCAAGCTTCATTTCTTCACCATAGTTCACCAAAACAAGTCCCTTAAACACCATTCTTGTTGGAAAACACTTGGTGAGCTTGAATCCTTCCTCTTTTTCCCTTAAAACCCACTCATTTTGAGAATCCCTTTCTCAAGGGAAGTTCATAGAACTCGAGTTCGGCGAGGAATGGCGGCGATTCATGGATACCCAAGCTTGGGGGAGTTGTCCTTGGGCCTTCTTTGTCATCTTTGAGGTAAGAAACTTGAGATTCACCGCTTGATTTGTGAGTTGGGGTTTTGGGTGAATAGTGACCCACTTGTGATAGAGCTAGTATTAGCCTTGGGTCCTTTAGAAACATGTGTTTAGAATGTTGTGAGGATGAAGGATTAGCTCTCAAATGTTAGTTTGGTGAACTTTGATTCTTGGCTCTATGTAATGCATGTTTAGTGGTATGCTGAGTTGCTTGGCTATGTTGTGACATGCAAGAGCCTTGGTTTGTGGTTTTTATGTGCTTGGGAGGCTGTTGGAACGGTGTCTTGTGTGTGAAAGAACCGTTCAAGCCACATATGAATCCTTGAGCTTTAGGCCTTGTATAGAGCTTTGAGCTCTTGATGATGGATTGCACCGAGTCTTGTGGCGACTCAAGTGCCTTGTTTGAGATAAGATAGACCATTGAGGGTCTATGAGATGGCTTGGGAGTGATGAGCCTGGATGAACCTTAAGTTAGAGGACTTGTGGTTTTGGAAAGGACTAAGGTTCCTTTCATTGTGCCGGTTGAGGACCGTTGATATGTTTGTGCCTGATATGGCTGTATTGATGTTGATATGTGATTGTATGCCTTGTTTAGGGCGTGACACCGTGGGTGTCAGTGGCTTAGGCCACGGAGCAAGGGAAGAACTGCAGGGCTCGGCTTTGCCAGGTAAGTTCTTGGCCCCTTGGGGATATTTCCCACTTGCTTGTGCTCCACCATACTCCGAGGGAGTGATGGTTGCATTCATGATACATGCATTAATGGATGTTGCATACTCATAATGATATATGCTTGTATCTGTGCTTGTATGTGTATGATACCTGTTGTTAGATCTTCTGGCCAGTTAGATAGATATGGACCTCCCTAGGAGGAGAGCGCGCCTCCTAGTCTGGTTTGCTCATGGGTGATGATGATCCCAGGGTGATGATGATCCCTTAAAACCAAGAGATAAGTGTGTCCCATTGCGGTTGATTGCCTATTCTCGGAGGTACCATATACGTGCGTCCATGCATAAGGGGTAGCTCCCGATGGGATGGCACGGGTGTGAGTTCCGGTATCACACTGAGGTCGGTGTTGATGTAATCCACCGTACATAGAGCAAGATGGCTTGCTAGTATTGTTATGAGAGCTGGGAGGCCAGATTGTTTGTAATGCCTGATGACTTGTGTCATGGAAAGTGAGCCAGGGTGGAGGAGATGCCTCCAAGGACCCTGAGCTTACTGAGATGTTTATCTCACCCCGTGTGGGGACTATGTGGTTTCAGGTGACTCTTTCGGCAGAGAGGAGCGGTCTCAGGGCGGGAGGCCCCAGTAGAGACGGTACCTGCTTGGCTGTAAGGCGCCTTAAGGAGAGCTTGGAGGCTCGGCTTTTGATGTTTTGTACCCTGTAGAAGGAAGATGTGTGTGTGCACACCTATATTCTTTTGTTGTGTATATGCTATGTATGCCCTCGTGTGAGGAAGGATCTTTGAGATCAAAAGCACTCGGATGCTTATTCTTTTGTATAGACACTTCGAGTGCCAGATGATGTAATTGTACATAACCAGCTTATGTTATGTAATGATGTTTCCTCCTGTTTATGTCTGTTGAGATATTTGTGCATATCTGCCTATGGTTATGTTTATGTGATTTGGATCAGCATGGGCTTGTCCTGTTTGGGCTGAGATGTTTATTTTTTTTATTCCATACATAGTGTAATCAAGAAATATGGTTTTCGATTATGCTTCCGCAAGTTTTTAATTAAAGTGTTTAAGCGCTAATCTGATATAATCATAATGATAATACACCGGGTGCACACGGGGTGTTACAGATCCTGCAAGTGGTCGGACATTACAATTATAGTTATGAACTAATGACAAATGATCAATATATTAGGGGGTTTGATATGAATGAGTTATAATTGCTTTTCACACTCTGTTTTTGTGAGCAATTATCTTAGCAACTTTAGAATTTGTTAATAAATTGTTGCTTTTGTGAATAAAGTTGTATAAAATTAGTTTCAAATATAAAAAAAGATAGTTTTTAATGTTTCTATGTGAAATTTTGATATTACAACGACATTTTGAGTTAAAAGAAATAAGGAGCTGCAGACGTGAACTCACCACAACAAGATGAGCTATCGCCACATGAAGATAGGACTAGGTATCAAGTGAAAGAGTGTGAAGACTCACCACAACAAAACTATGCCTCGCCATAGCAAATCTTCAGTCTTAGATCAAGAACTTGCCACAACAAGTGCATATGTCACCACAATGAAAGTTGGTCCAAAGAGCATGAAGATTCAAGTGAAAGTGTCCTTTGCAACAAATGAAGACTTGTTGTAGTGAGAATTGTCCTCGCTACAGCAAGAGTCTGATGTGGCATAAAAAATATAGCTTTAGCTCTCATTAAAAAGAGCTTGTAACATTATAATATAAACATTTTGTCATTTTTATTTGTAATTCATTTGTTCGAATTTGCAATTTTTTTCTCCCTCTTTTTCTCTCTTTTCTATCTTTTATTCCATTGCAAGTTCCATTTTTGTTGTTCTTTTGGATCCAAATATGATCCATTGTAGTTAAACTCCAAGTTGTTGAATTGAATGAAGAAGCTTCAAGTATGTGATTCTCCAATTTCTTATTCATGTTAGTTGTTATGTGATCGTTTTCCAATTCTTTTCTTAGATGCATGCTTAGGCTTGATCAACCTTGCTTTTAGGAGTCAAATTGTTGTGGAAAACAAATTTGGTTCTAGATTTGAATTGAAAATATGTGAGAATCTGATTTTAAGAATACAATTAGGTTCTTGCATTGTAGAGATTACTCTGATTTTTAGGTTTGGTTTACTAAGGAATTAGGAATGTAACTTAGGAATTAAGGGTTAATTATCTAAGAATCTAGGATTTAATAAATTGAGTTGAATCTTGGTTACATTGAACTGAGAATATGATTGGAAATCGAATAACATATGATGAATGCTATGGAATTCAAGCCAGCAAGACTTTTTTCCTTTGATTTTCCATTTTCATTCCAAAATTCTGTTCAAAATCATAAATTGTTTCTTTTCTTGCTATAGCAAACTATGTTCTCGCTACAACAAATTTTTTTAAAAAAAATTGATAAACATTTGCTCATTTTCCAAAGTGAATGGACAACTCACTACAGCAAATGCTTCTCATGCTTTCAATGTTTTAGAAAACATTTTATGTTCAATTCCTAGTATTACGCCGAGTCTATGTGGATACGATGCATGAATACTTATCATTTCTTTATTACTACTTAGATTAAGTGCAATTTCCAAGATCATGAGTTAACAGTGAGTCTCACAAATTGGTTGTTTTTGTTGAATAATTTTATTTTGCCTATTTTGCAGTCCAAAAATAGAATATGCATAATTGCATTCATATATAATTTTTTATTAATGTATCTAGGACATGTTATATCCTTAATTTAAAATAATTTGTCATGTCCTTGTATATGTGTCATATCATATGCATGTCGTATCCCTAATCTAGGCTTCATAGCATCTAAGACAAATATTCCACCGAAATAATGTTTTGATCGTGTTGCTTAGGGATCCTTATTCAATTTGTTTCTATCTTTTATTTGGCAGAACCGCTATTTTCAAATGGAGAGATTGACTATGCCCACATGTTTTCTCTAGCTCATAAGAAACCTTGGGAGGTAAAGCACTTAAAAAGGGGCATCATATTGTAGTTGTCTCAATTTGCTCGATATGAAACTATCTAAATCAGCTGGGAGCTAGGGGCGGATGTACATAGTGTGCGGGGGGGGCCATTCCCCCTAGTTTTTTTTTAATATTTTTTTTAAATATGTACAATGTATAATATTTTAATAATAAATTAAATATTTTTATTTAAAGAGTTTGATGGTAGAAAATAATAATATTTAAGTATTAGTTATCTATTCTATTTTAGTTTTTGATAAAATATTTTTTCCCTTTTGATAGTATTCTTTGTGAAAATAATGTCAAATTTTTCTTTTTATAGTCTTCATTGTAGAAATAATTATACTTTTTCCTTTTATAAACAAAATATTTGAGTGTTATTTATTTTTTAATATGTTTTTCCTTTTATAGTATATTTAAAGATTATAAATATTTATAATTGTTCCAGCAAAAAAAAATTATAATTGTAATCAAATAACTTTATTCTTCTTTCTTTTATATTGACTTGGTACTAATTGATTTGAGGAATTAAATAATACTAATATTTATTATTAAATTCTTTTCTATAAGATAAGTTTATGAATACGACACAAGGAACAACTTAAATTTTGGAACATACCAATACCTATTCTTTTTTTATTACTATTCTTCATTTTTTTTTTGTTTCTCTCGTCTCAACTTTGTTCTTCTTGTTTTTGTTTGTTAGTCTTCAATCTACTTCTAGCTTTGAATCTAAACAACATTGTATAAACTTTGGAAAAGTGTATTCTAAAAAATTGAAAATAAAAATAAATATTAAGTTGTACTAGACATCCATCAAAATTTATTTTAATAAATTTTTGTATCATAATTAATTGGAATTTTTATCTATTTTATATTTTGCCCCCCTAACGTCTTCCTCTGGGTCCGCCCCTGCTGGGAGCGACCTATGCTTAGGCTTAAGTAACTTTTATAAAAATTTGATTAATATTATTTATAATAATATTTTTTTAAAAGGAACTAACTGATTTTATAAAAACTAAAATAGTTTCTGATTTATTAAAATTTTAGTTTTAGTCATCTTCTGAATATTTGAAAAAAAACGTAAAAAGTTTAAAAATGATTGTTTTTTAAAAGTTACTACTCTTATAAACAAATGAACCCTTAATTTACTTCAAAAACTTTTGATATAACGTTAGAACGGGCTAATTTTTATAAATAATACAAATTTAATCAATATTTAGCAAAAGGGGGCAAAATTTGCAATATTTAGGAATTTGGGGCAACCAAACACGCCCCATCTGGGCGTGTTTAAACACGCCCCATCTGGGCGTGTTTAAACACGCCCAGATGGGGCGTGTTTGGTTGCCCAGATTCCTATATATAGCCCCAAAAAAATCCCACAATGCAGAAGCGGTTCATATTGCGTGCTGTGTAGAAGTTGCTCTGCTTCAGGATTGGATATTTTGTGAAGATTAGCGCTGCAAAGAAGTAAGTTATAAACCCTAACCCTAAAGTTGTTATATTTAAAGTTGTTATATTTTTTACTTAGAAAATTGTTAGGGCCGTGTGAAATTATTAGCGACATAGCTGTTAGATTGATAGTATGTTATGTTTACGTTTTAGGGTTTAAGTTTAGGGTTGCTATTGAGATTAGGGTTTATGGGTTTGGGTTACACACATAGGGTTTAAGTGTTCCGGCTTAAGGTATTGGGGTGATTAGGGTTAGGACTTAGGGTACATGCAAAGGGTTGAAGGGTTCTTGTTTAGGGTTTATGTCGCATGTGTGGATTAGGGTGTAGGTATTGGGATACACACCTAGGGTTTAATGGGTCCGCCTTAGGGTATGTGATTTATGGTGTGATTAGGGTATAGGGTGTACGGTACACACCTAGGGTTTAAGGGTTTCGGCTTAGGGATTAGGGCGCATGGGGGGAAAAGGGTTTAGGTTCTGGGGTAGACACCTAGGATGTAAGGGTTCCGGCTTAGGGTTTAGGGCGCATGGGTGGATTAGGGTTTAGGGTTTTAGGTACACGGCTAGGGTTGAATGGTTCTGGCTTAGGGTTTAGGGCGCATGTGTGGATTAGGATTTATGTCCTGGGGTACACAGCAAGGGTTTAAGTGTGTCGGCTTATGGTTTAGGGTTTAGGGGGGGATTAGGGGTTAGGTCCTAGGGTACAGACCTATGGTTGAGGGCTGATGGTTTAGGATTTAGGTCATGGGGAACACAGCTAGGGTTCTTCCGGCTTAGGGTTTAGGTCCTAGGGCTTGGCGTGACTGGACCTACGGTATAGGTTGCTATGTCTTATAGACCACTTCTTTGTGCCTTTTTGTGTTTGACAATATTGACTTTCTTTTAGCATTTGATGATTTACCAGGACGTGTTGTTATGTGGGTTACGGTGTGTTTAGTGTGTAGGTCTTGGGATACACAATTTAGGGTTTCGGGTGTTTGTGTGCTTCAGACGTTTATTTATGTTGATTGCAGGAAATGAGTTCAAGTGCTGCAGAGGTTGTTCGTGTTGTGCTATTTTTCAATGGAAGGAAAATTGAAGGGGAAAGAGGTCTTGCCTTCGAAGGGGAGAAAAGGATGACACGAATCAACCGAAATGCAACATTGGTTGATTTGCATCAGAAGATACTTCCAAAACTGGGTGTGGATGGAAACACTTGTATCACATTGCTGACGGCAAGAATATGGCAGCAAGAAGAATACGTGGGGTTTCCAATACAGGATGATGAAGAATTGGAAATGGTCATTGACGAATTTTTTAATCAGTCACGAAAGAAATTTTTAGAGTTGTATGTGGATTACACGATGGTTCAGGAAGCTGTTATACCCAGGAGGTCAGTTGGTTGTAATTCTGCACATATTGCACCATCATATGATGCTGCACCATCAGATCATGCTGTAGGTGGAAACATGTCTCAGGAAGATTCACATGACCCAACTTGGGTTATGGATGACGATGAAGATGATGATGATGATGAAAATATAGCGATGGAAGATCGTCTTCTTCAGGAGAATGCCAGTGCGTCCGATAATGATGAAGATGCTGGTGTGGATGCAAATGCATTCCAGCAACACACTGATGTGGGGTCGTCTGAAATGCGGTACCGTGCGGGTGTTGGACCGACACAATCAGAACAACCAGTTGAAGGTAAGTGATTTCGTATAATTGTTGTTCATGTATATATTTTGCAAACCCATGCTTATTAATGTGTGTTGTATTTAAAGGCAGTGCGGTTATTCCTTTTTGGGACAGGATTCCACATTACACATATATCGATTGGAATCACCCAAGCGAAGAAGATTCTTTTAGCGGTTCAGTTTCAGGCTCGGGTTCAGTCCAAGGTCCCTGGCAAATAGGGGACGATTTGTTTGTTGAACAGGAATTCCCTTCCAAAAAGGACGCACAAATTGCAGTTAAGCGAAACCTAATGAGGGAGCATCAAGAAGCAGTTGTGGTTGAGAGCAAGCCTGACAAGTTTGCCATGAAGTGTGTTGCCCACAAGGATGGTTGCCCTTGGAGGGTTAGGGTGTATAAACCATTATACAGTGAGAAGTGGGTGGTTTCAAGATGGGGTGGAAAACACAATTGCCTCAACAACCATATATCACAGGATCATAGACAACTTGATGTTCAAATCATTGCTTCAATTGTGGCAGGTACGATCTAAGAATTTGTGCATTTTTCAAAATTATTAAATTGTGTTAAGGGTTTCTGTTAATGTGTATGTTACAATGTCATTTTTAGGAATGGTTAAGGAGGAACCAGGCGTGTCAATTGTATTGGTTCAGGAGAGGATCACCAACAGCTTCGGATTTAAAATATCTTATTGTAAGGCATGGTATGCGAAGCAGAGAGCGATGGCAATGATTTATGGAGATTGGGAAGAATCTTATGCATTTTTACCGAGGTGGTGCAGCTACATGCTTCGGTTTTCACCAGGTTCTTTTTTTGATATTCAAACCAATGATTATTTTGTGGCTAATCGACTGGTCAGAGGGAAGCGTGTGTTTCAGCGAATGTTTTGGACTTTCAGACAGTGTTGCGAGGCTTTTAAATTTTGCAAACCAGTCATTCAAATTGATGGGACTCACTTATATGGCAAGTATAAAGGAAAATTGTTGATCGCCACGAGTCAGGATGGGAATAATGAATGCGTGCCATTGGCATTTGCCATTGTTGAGGGGGAGACGTTGGAAGCTTGGGAATATTTCCTTGCTAACATTCGTTTCCACGTAACCCAAATGCAAAATATATGCCTCATTTCAGATCGACATCGTAGCATTATATCTGCAGTGCAGAACCATGCCGGTTGGCAACCACCTTTTGCGCATCACGTTTTCTGCCTTCGTCATATTGCCAGTAATTTCAATCAAAGATTCAAGAGTGCAAGATTGAAGAGGAGCCTCATGACTTTGGGTATGTTGACAATTATTTGTAATTTATTTAGATTATAAGATGTGTTACCCAACTAACGTTAATGGTATTATAATTGTGCAGGTTATACTCCCTCTATGGTCGATTTTGACATAGCGTATGAACGATTCCGCGATACCAGTGCTGAGGTTGCAGAATGGATTGACAACATTCCTAAGGAAAAGTGGACTCGTGCATATGATGTCGATGGGAGAAGATATGGCCACATGACAACAAATTTGTCTGAATCAGTCAACAAGGTGTTCAAGGGAGCAAGGAACATGCCTATTACTGCTTTGGTGAAGCACACATACAGTCGATTGGTTGAATACTTTGTGCGAAGGGGTCAGACGGCCACTGCACAGCTGCATCAATCACAGCGACATTGTAAAAATGTCGTTGATGCTATGAGGCTTAATCAAAACATTGCTACAGGCCACTACGTACGCACCTATAACCTTGAGCAAACGTCGTTTGAGGTGGCCGATGGTGGGGACAGGTTATATTCAGTTAACCTAACTGACCGTTTTTGTCAGTGTGGGAAGTTTAAGGCCTTCAAATACCCTTGTAGCCATGCCACAGCTGCTGCTTTATACATCCGTCAGAATCCTTTGCAATATGTGGATGATGTCTTCCTCGTAACCAACTTGGTTGAGGCTTATTCATTACCTTGGCAGCCTATTGGTGATGAACTTGCCATTCCCCCCAGTGAAGATCCAATTATCATCCCTGATAAGGAACCGTTGCGTGCGAAGGGTCGTCCAAGGTCCACCAGAATCCGTAATGAGATGGACGAAGTCGAAACAACTCGTAGAGCTCGTAGATGCGGTCTGTGCAAGCAAGTTGGACATACTCGTACAGCTTGTCCTACTCGGGGTGGTGCTTCATGAATCTGTTATTATGTTTGGTTGATAAGTGCGTGGTTAAATGTATTTGTCTTTAAATAAATGTTGCGTAAAATGTATGACGATAACTGCTTTTGTTGTGGTGTTTCATGATTCTGTTATTCTGTTAGTAAATGTATGACGTTATGTATGAACTAGGTTTAGGTGCTCCTAAAGATGTTGTTAACTGGTTCAATCCATAAGCCCTAAAGATGTTGTTAACTGGTGCAATTCATAAATCCTGCACGGCTATACAAGCAGAGCGTGTCTTTACAAATGAGCGTTTTTGGGTCACTAGACAATAGACATGCATTTATTATTAATGTACGATGAACTCTAACCAACAAATTCAAATATAAACAATTTGTGATTTGGTTTCGCTTTAGCCCTTAGTTATCATGCATTATGTTACACGAAATATGTCGGCGTGACTAGACACGCCCAACTTGGGCGCGATTCATATTTAGGCGTGACTAGACACGCCCAACAAAATAACACTTTATTAGTTCACAGCATGTTCCACATATGCACACGTAAACTAATTGAAAAACTACTATATGTACCTTGTATCGAGTCAGGGAGTCCAATGCCATCCTATAAACGAGCAGTTCATGCGGTTTAAGTCGACCTAAAGCGTTAAACCTAATTTCAAAATAAGTACTGTTAATATAGTATAACACTTCATTGTGACTATTGCAAACAAGAACAACATAAAACCACACATACCGATGTCCAAAATGCCAATCCGGCTGTGTAGGCAGCGGAATAGCTGGAGCAATAGGTGGGAATCTCAGCCATGCCCACACCTGAAGAAGCATATGACACCCACCGATGTCACTCCTGCCTGGATCTGTACATTCACACATTTGTCTGAACAAATGTGAAAGGACGGCTGAGCCCCAGCTATATTCACCGATGTCAACAAAATCCCCTGCAAGCAACGACAGGTATCGTGCTGCAATCATGCTACCTCCAGATCGGTCGCATAGCAGCCATGATCCGATAAGTCGTGCGATGTGGGCCTTCGTGAACCGCGTCACGTGGACAATGTCGGGGACCACCTCACCCCAATGCGCAAAATGTCTATCAAAGTACGACAGGCGCAAATATCCACCTTTCATCTCGTTCTCCTCGTCAGGTTCCTGACCAAACACCTCCTCAATGACTGTCGCCCACTCGTCAACCGTCACTCCGGTAACCACCTTGCCCTCGGTGGGCAATCCCAGAATACCAGCCACGTCTTGCAACGTGATGGTCATCTCACCCTGTGGCATATGGAAGGTGTGAGTCTCTGGCCTCCATCGTTCAACCAGAGCACTAATGAGCAGAGCATCCATCTGAAATACATAAAAATTATTAAACAACTTAATTTATCAAATTAACCAGTCTTAACTCGTTTCATAGTTGCATCGTTGCATACCTGAATATGTCGCATGCGTGCGACATGAAGAAACCCAGCATGGCGCAACATGTCAGCAACAACCTCGGGTATATCATCAGCATCTGGTCCACCGCTCACCTTACCACGTCGAGTCTTCAATACCCGAGGTGGCACGCCACTGTTCCACACAACTTGTGAAACGTGCGTGCGCTGAATACGCCTACGCAGCGTACCCCACTTGTATGGGGTAGGGACAACGTAGGCAGTGGGATCCATGGGCTCAGCCTCATGGTCGGATGCAGATCGCGATGATGATGTGGAGGATGAATCAGCCATCTATTCAGTATCTTCATGCACAAAAATTTAAAATCACGGTAAACAAAATATTGACGATTAACAAATCATTCGAACAAAATTTTAATATGCATCAAATACATTAAACCAAATACACGAACACAACATAAGCCCGAAAGCTAAGCCGACATCCTATAATCCAATAATTGTGCCTAAACAGACAACGTAAGCCATGCACCCTAAACCGACACCCATAAACCCTTCGTCGTTTCAAAAGGAACTGTTTGCCAACGCAAAACTTGAATTGGAAAACTAATTACTCAATAGTAGTGAAGTATATGTACCAAAGCGCCTAAACCTTAATCGCAACATAAGCCCTGCACCCTAAACCGACACCCATAAACCCTAAGTCTATAGCCACATGAAAATATTAGTGATGTGTATGTAACCCTGCACCCTAGGTTATTCACTGACATAAACCCTAAATCGGGATCCATCAACGCTACGTCTGTCCCTGAAGACCTAAACCCTAATCACCACATTACACCTAAACCCTAATCACCACATTACACCTAAACCCTAACACGGCACCCACAAACCCTAGCTCTGTACCCCAACCCAGAAACCCTAATCACCATGTCAACCATAAACCCTAAACCCATTTTACATAAACCATAATCACTACATCGGACCCTAAACCCTAATCACAATATAAGCCCTGGAACCTATCTGTACCCACAATCCATTAACCTTACACATACGTCACTACCCCAGGCCCTCAACCCTAATCACAGCCTAAGTCCTAATCCCTAAACCTACATAGCCCCAGGCCATAAACCCTAATAACAATGTAAACCCTAATCCAACACCGAATTACGTAACCCTAATCAATCGGCCACAACCTAAACCCTAATCACATCGTGAACCCTAAAACTACACTAGCATACCTAAAACCCTAACCCCTAATCACTAGGCCACACCCTAAACCCTAATCACATCGTAAACCCTAAAACTACACTGGCATACCTAAAACCCTAGTCAATAACCTAATATATATGTCGCTAACAAGTTCATATGATCCTAACATTTTTCTAATTTAAAAATATAACAAACTAAATACTAGGTACAATCAGTTAAATCCACTTACTTGTCGGCAGTGCTTCGAATTCGGCAGGGCTTCGCTTCAGACAAATCAACACCCAAAATCTAGAGAAAAGGCAGAGCTAATTCTAGAGAGAAGGCGAAAGGACCAAATGTCATTTTCAAGGGGTATTTATAGGCCACAAGGGACCCAAACACGCCTTGCTTGGGCGTGTTTAAACACGCCTAGGCAGGGCGTGTTTGGTTACCCCATTTTGCCAAATATTGTTAGATTTGCCCCCTTTTGCTAAATATTGATTAAATTTGTATTATTTATAAAAATTAGCCAAGAATTATTTTGACTTAAAAAAAAAAGATTAATTTTGGTTGAAGAGATAACCTTAGAATGGTCTACTTATAATTGAGGTAATCGAAGCTAAAAAATATATAAGAATAAATGCACTATGGTTAGTTAAGATAACCTTGGGAAGGATTTATTTTAGTCTCATTATTAATATGACTACAAAATTTTGTAGGATGAGAAGGGAGTATAAGTAGTGTCAGGAATGGGAATAATCTATATACTAAGGCCCAAGCATTAACTTTATCTAGGGATGGCAAAAAAATTCACGCCCATGAATATCCACGGATAAAATTTGCAGTGAATATAAATGAGTAGTGTAAACAGATACCGCTACCCGTGGTTACAGGTATTTTAGGTACCTGTTATTTAACGGGACGGGGCGGATATCGTAATACCTGCACTCGTGGGTATCTGCTACCATATAATTGCCAACATAGCCTTATATATATATATATATAACATAAGTTAGAAATAAAACCCTAATCTATATGCTCTTCACCCTCCTCCTCTCTTTCATGCAGTCACACACTTGCTCACGCTCATGCAACGCTCTCCCTCACAAGTCACGAACTGATGGCCTCAACCACCATGCCTTTCTCCCTCTTTCCCTTAGTGACGCTCTCCCTACTATAGGAGAAAGTTTAGAATGAATTTTATTGTATTTCTGTCATTGGGTTACAGTAGTATAAATATACAAATTGATAACGTAAATTTGAAAGAGTCACGGGAATAAACTCCACCAATTTAGCACTAATGGATAGCCTAAATAAAGGGAAGGCAGATATGCAAAATCTGTAAAATAAAAACTAATTATTATAATTGATATCCTCCCGCAAGTTGAACGATCTGGAAGAGAGACGCAATTTGGACAGTAATGAATCAAACCGAGGGCGAAGCAGAGGCTTTGTGAGTATATCAGCAAGCTGATCATCAGTAGACACAAAGGACACCCAAAACTTGCCTTTTTGAACATTTTCACGAACAAAATGATAGGCTAAAGCTATATGTTTCATCCGAGAGTGGAAAACAGGATTAGCGATGAGAGATGTGGCACCAAGATTGTCACAATAGATAACCGGATTGGCTGTGGGCATGTGACCAAGTTCAGTGAACAAGGATAGGACCCATAGAAGCTCACTGGCCGTGTCAACCAAGGCTTTGTATTCTACTTCGGTTGAGGAACGAGCAACAGAGCGTTGTTTCCAAGAGCTCCAAGAGATGGGAGTGCTACCGAGATACAACAAGTAACCAGTGGTGGAGATATAATCATCCTTATCACCCACCCAGTCTGCATCTGAGTAAGCATGAAGGGTTAGCGGAGCAGTTGCCGAGATGAAAATGCCTTTGTCGCAAGAGCCCGCCAAATAACGAAGCACCCGTTTGAGGGTAGACCAATGTGCCGTTCTGGGGTGGTGCATGAACTGTGCAAGTTTGTTAGTGCTAAAGGCGATGTCCGGGCGAGTAATACTTAAGTATTGAAGACTGCCCATGAGTGTGCGATACTCAGTTGGGGAAGGTAGGAGATCACCGGAATCCGTGAGTAATGGAGCACTGGCGGACAAGGGAGTGGATGCGGATTTGGTGTTAGCCATGCCTGATTTATGGAGCAGATCAGTGATGTATTTCCTTTGTGAAAGAAAAAGTCCTGTAGCAAAAGGAATTACTTCGATGCCCAAGAAATAGGTAAGACAGCCAAGGTCTTTCAGCGAAAACCGAGCAGCAAGGGTGGAAATAAGGTTGGACAGCTCGGTAGAGGAACTCCCAGTGACAATGATATCATCAACATATACTAACAAATATAGTGTGGAACCTGATTTTTGGTAGATGAAGAGAGAGGCATCTGCAGTGGAATTGACAAAGCCAAGAGAAAGGAGAAACGCGCGAAGCTCCGTATACCAGGCGCGGGGTGCTTGCTTTAGCCCATAGAGTGCCTTTTTGAGGCGGCAAACATGATCAGGGAAACTTTTGTCGACAAAACTAGGGGGCTGGAGCATGAATACATCCTCTTTGAGCATCCCTTGAAGAAACGCATTGTTGACATCAAGTTGGCGGATGGACCATCCTTGATGAACTGCAAGTGTGAGGACAATGCGAATGGTGACCGGTTTAACAACTGGACTGAATGTATCTGTATAGTCCCAACCAGGGCGTTGGTGAAAACCTTTGGCGACTAATCGAGCCTTGTACCGATCAATCGAGCCATCCGGGTGTCGTTTGATTCGAAAAACCCATTTGCAACCAACCAAATTTTGAGCAGAGGACCGACTGACAAGTTCCCAAGTGTTGTTGCGGTGTAAGGCGTCAAACTCAGCTTGCATAGCTGAGCGCCAATCAAGGTCACGAAGAGCTTGGGTGATGGTGTTGGGTTCGAGTGCAAGAGAGGGTTGGACATGGAGGTTAAGCTTCTTGAGGGGTTTGACAATGTTGTTTTTAGACCGGTGATGATGCCACCCCCATCGGGTTGGGGTCTCCTGTGAGGGTTGACAGCGGGTTGAGATGGTGGCACAGAGCATTGTGGGGATGGTGTTGAGGTTGGACGTGAGTGAGGGGACTCGGAGTGGCCAGTGGAGGGTGGGGCCGGAGTCGGGGAGTTGGTGAAGGATGAAGATGAAGGTGCAGTTGAGACCTCCGCCGGTGGGTTTAGAGTGGTACTGACCATGGGTTGGTGTATGGGATAAAGTATAGAGAGCTGAAGTGGGCCTTGTTGTTGCTCTGCATTCGGACTGGCTTGAGGTACTAGCGAGCTGTATGGGAATTCAGATTCAACGAACTTGACATGGCGAGAGGTGTAGATCCTTCCAGCGGTTGGATCGAGACACAAGTATGCATGTTGATCAGCCGAGTAGCCTACAAAAACACACATAGCAGACTTTGGTGCAAGTTTATGGTTAGCATATGGTTTAATCCAGGGAAAACACAAACAACCAAAACACTTTAACTTATAATAATCCGGGCTAATTTTGAGTAATTTGGAATAGGGTGACTGGTACCCAAGAATTGGTGTTGGAAGCCGATTGATGAGTAGGCGGCTGTTGACATGGCGTGAGGCCAATATGTGAGGGGCAAACCCGAGTGATGGAGAAGAGAGAGATCGGTTTCGGCAATGTGTCGATTCCGACGTTCAGAAATTCCATTGTGTTCAGGTGTATGAGGTGGGGTGGTGTGATGACTTATGCCATGAGTGCTTAAAAAAGGATGAAGACCAATATATTCGCCACCATTATCCGTGTAAAGAATTTTGATGTTGTGATGAAAGAAATTTTCAACAAGCGATTTAAATTTGGGAAACAGAGTTTGCACATCAGATTTGCGTTTTATCGGATATAGCCAAATATAGCGAGTAAAATGATCAACAAACATGCAATAGTAGCGAAGACCATCAATTGATAAAATAGGGGAAGTCCATACATCAGAGAAAATTGTTTCCAAAGGATAAGATGATTAAAGAGTGGATTCATGGAAAGGAAGTTTATGACTTTTGCTAATTTGACATGAGTTACAATCTGATTGCTGGAATTTATTTGAGCCTAAAGAAAAATGCTGCTGAATAAATGTGAAGATAGAAGAGGAGGGATGCCTAAGTCTATGGTGCCATGAAGCAGAGGAGTCTGTGCGGACAGAGTGGACGGATAGGGAGTGGGCTGGCCAGAGATAGAGTCCATCCACACATGAGCCTTTATGGGTTATTTGACCCATCTGCAAGTTCTTTACATGAAAAGAGTTTGGTAAGAAAACAACAGCAGAGTTAGTTTGTTTGGTAAGCTGAGAGACAGAAAGGATTTTCTGTTGCATGGAAGGAACGCACAAAGTATTGGAGAGGGATAAATCATTAAGTAAAAGTGTTCCAGAATGAGAGATGTGTAAACCTGAACCGTTACCCATAAACAATGAGTCTGGACCCGTGTACGGATGATGAAGCGCTAGATTGTTAAGATCAGTGGTGACGTGATGCGTCGCTCCACTGTCAACCAGAAAATTAGGTTGAGATGTGCCAGCAGTTGCAGTATGGACCTGAACCTGTCCAGGGTTAGCAGAGGAGGAATGAGAAGGCGGCGGGACACTAGGGTGTTGTTGCTTGAAGGTGTGACACTAAGATAGAACATGACCCTTGACATTGCACCACTGACAGCGACCAAGAAACGGTTTGCGATTGCCAGTGCGTGAAGTTGATGATGCAGAAAATTGCCCAGACCGAGTTTTGTCAGAATGGTTGGGTCGAGCCTATGCATTCAAGGCTGTCATGGGAGCAGGAACCTGCCGTTGAGCAGCAACAAGGAAGAGTTCTTGAATGAGAAGCTTTTCGAGGAGGTCATAAAAAAGAATGGCAGTGTCCCTTGCATTGACGCCGTCAATGACAGCTCTGTAGCCATCGTCGAGGCCACGCAAGACATGGTCAGTCATGTCTTCAACGGAGATAGGAGAGCCAAGTGAGGCAAGGAGATCTGCAGTTTGCTTCAGAGAGTGCATGTAGGTGGTGATGGATTGAGTACCTTTGGACGCCGTGCGAAGACGCTCCTTTAACTGCTTGAGGTGGCTGCGGGATGCCTTGGCATAGGTGCGCTGGAGAAGAGTCCAGAGATCATGTGATGTCTTTGTTTGAGACACCAGGGATGCCACTTCAGGGGAGAGTGTGGTGAGGAGAGCACCGTATATAAGACGGTCCTGTCAACGCCAGGTTTGATAAGCAGGATTCAGAGTTGTCACCAGAGGTTCAAGGGTGGTGGAGACCGTCGTCGCCGGCGCAGGAAAGGATCCATCAGGATATTTGAGAAGATCATAGCCATCGAGGAGAGCTTCAACTTGAAGTTTCCAGGTGAGGTAATTGGAGGGGAGAAGCTTGGTGACACTGCTGAGGGTGATGCAAGTGAAGGGTTTTGATGGCTCATGAGGGTTGCTAATAGATGTAGAGTTGTCGTTGGCCATGGAAGGCAAAAAGAGAGGAAGGAGCGGCATCCTGTGTTGGAGAAAAAAAAAAGAAAAGAAAAAAGGAAGAGGAGGATCGTGCATTAGGCTGATACCATATAGGAGAAAGTTTAGAATGAATTTTATTGTATTTCTGTCATTGGGTTACAGTAGTATAAATATACAAATTGATAACGTAAATTGGAAAGAGTCACGGGAACAAACTCCACCAATTTAGCACTAATGGATAGCCTAAATAAAGGGAAGGCAGATATGCAAAATCTGTAAAATAAAAACTAATTATTATAATTGATACCTACCTACCTCCTTCACCTATTATGCACCTCTCCCTCCCTCACCAGGGTATGTCAATGCTGATATCAATTGTTGACAGAGAAATATGTCAATGTTTCTATGACGAAATTCTTGTATTTTTCTATTTTATATTTAGTGGGGTTTTATATTTCTTATGGTGACAGTCAAGTATGCCAAATTTGAATTGAAATTAGTGTTTCACTTTTATTTTAGCACTAGCATTGTCATAACAATGTGAATTTTTATGGTTACTCTTTTTGGCGTTCTAAAATACTACTCTTTATCACAACTCGATTTTAAATAGTGTAGTATCCAGTATTATTTGTAATTGTAGTTAACCACTTATAATTCAGTTTATACACCAGAATTCTTTACAAGAAAGAATGCAAATATTGAGTTCCTTCTAAATCTTATGGCTTTGAACTAATATTTTAAAGGACTAATGTTATTTGGATTTATGCTTTCGAGTTATGAAATGAACATGTTTTAAAGAGTCTAATTCTCATAGACTTGTTGAGCATTATATATTTTCCTTTCTTTTGCTAAAAAAGTTTTTTTTCATTTTTTTATATTTTAATATTCATGGATATCTGTATGGGTATCCGTGGATTTACAAATATCCGCGGATTGTTGTATAAACTGGTTCAAGGGGCGGGCACAAACAGATATTTTAGCACGTGGGGCAAGTAGCAGTTAGGCACTACTCGTGTCCGCTTGTGCCCGTTGCCATCCCTAACTTTAACCAAAAAAGTTAGTACTTTCAAGTTAGATTGATGACAAGGTTAAATATAAAAAAAAATATTCACATTGAGTAAAAATGTCCATTTGAATTATAGTAATAAAGAAAATATTTACCATAAAAATATTGAGTTTCCACTTTTTAGTATTTGAATTATGTTTAATTCATTTCAAAGTCATTCACTAAAATAACTCATTATTACCCTGTCTCACATATTCTCACATGCTAAACACTCCCTATGTTCTAGAATATATGATGTTTAAGATTTTAACACAGGTATTAAGTAATGTAATTAATTTGTTGAACTTCAAAGAAAATATTAGGTGGCGGAGCCAGCCAAATTATTTAGCTTACACCAAATTTTAAGTGGTGTCAAATTTTATTTTTAGATAGTGCCAAATTTTATTTATAATTGTAATTAATTATATAAGTATATATAATTATTAAAAAAATTCTCCACCACTTAATTACTACAAATTTTATTTTTTAGGTAGCATCGTGGCCATTGCTGGCCTACATGTGGCTCCACCACTGTTCCTAATATATCATTTATCTCTCTAATAAATGACTCATTTATTCTTTTTATACATTACTTTCCACTAAGTATTAATTAAGGGTAGTTTTGGAAAAAAGCATTTAATGCAACCTTGATTTTGTAAAACAACATATATTTTGAAAAAAAATCCTATAATCTGGATTGGAACGAGTATTATTAAACTTTTAAACAATAAAATCTAATAAAAATCACATTTATTTTTTTAAAAGAAAATGCATGCATGAGAATTGGATGTAGTGAAAGGGTTAAGGGACTAATCCCTCACAACTTGACAAATCAATGTTCAGATAAATGTTTATATTTAGTGGCCAAATGTGTTTTTCACTTTGGTACATTAAATTTTAAAATTTTCATTTTAGTCCTTTATTTTTTTAAAGTTTCATTTTGGTACATTAAGTTTTAAAAGTTTCATTTTAATCTTTTATATTTTCAAAAGTTTCATTTTGATTTTTTTTTCATTAAAAGTGTTAGTGCCTTGTCAATGTTTTAATTTTGAAATAATTAATTAATGACTTAATTGCATTTTTTTATCCCTAACTTATTAATTTTTGGAAAATTTTACCCACGATCATTTATCAATTAATAAGCACAAATTGAGGGTAAATTTTGCCAAAACAAAGCTAGCGATAAAATTTGCCAAAAAAATAAAAATTTGGGGTGAAAAATACAATTATGTTAAGAGTAAAATGATAGAGGGTAAAATCCACAAGTTTCTTAAAAGTTGAGAGTAAAATACGCTAAATAATTTGTTGGGGAGAAATTCTCCAAAAATTAAAAAGTTGGGAGTAAAAAGTGCAATTAAACCTTAATTATTTTAGTCGTCGTTGTTTAGAATTAATTATTTTACTTATATTTAGTGCTCCATTTGTGATAAAAAAAATAGTTTTATACACTATGTACTATTAGCACACTGTCTAGTCAATATACGGCTCGCATACTAATTCAAAATGATCAACACATTCTGAAAAGGTTGTGATAGCCGAAAAGGGAAGTGCACATATTCTCTCTCTTGGATTTTAAGTTTGTCTCTCTTTATTTAAATTGATAATATTTGAATTTAAGGAATGGACTGAATAGAAGAGAATGGAAGGTCTACACATAAAATTCCTCATGGGTCACTTTCATCGAGTACAAGAAATACATGCAACTGTTTGTACTTTTGTTTATTTCCTCGTGAATCAGAGCATGCCACGAGCCTTATCTCCCAGTGTGAGACAACGATCTTTTCAAAGGAATTGACACTATCCCACATCGGATCTTTTACTGAAGTCTATAAATGGCAATCTCTACCCAAAAAAGACAAGACAAAATCATTATGATAAAACGAGAATATCCCTTAAGCAAAAGTCTGCTGAAATCACTGGACTACTAATTTGAGTTTTCATTTGTTTATCATTTGCTAAGCAAAGTAATCTTGTATTTGAGCTTTATTGTATATTCACTCATTGAGTGTTATTGAATGTTTGTATTCATTCAAACTAGTGTTAATGAAAGTCAGGAGTGGCGTAGTGTTGAACAATACTTGGGTGTTTTAGATTCAGGGGGAGTCTAAGACAGTGCTAGAAGTGATATTAAGAATACTTGTATAGACAGGAGTGGTAGGTTAGAATACTTGTTTTGTAATCAAGTTTTGATTAGTGAAATCCTTTACTATTTTGTAAAGGAGAATTGGATGCAGCTCAGGTTGAGTGAACCAGTATAAACCAAGTGTTTCTACTTCTCTCCTTGACGATTTATTAAGCATTCTCTTAGCACTTTCTGTCATTCTTTTCATTCCAAGTATTTGTTTGAAAAATTGTATTAAAGACTCTATCTTATTAAGTCACTAGATGATCAAGCTTGGCCTTATTAAAACCAATTTTCTTTTTAGTGGATGACTTACCATACATTTACATATCTATCTATATTTGTGTTAAAAGTTTTAAAAAGTTATTATCTTTGATTAACACATCATTCAACCCCCCCCCCCCTTTTAGTGTGATTGTTTTTATTTCATAACGTTTTAAATGAAAAATGAAAGAAAAGATCAAATGAAACATTTAAAACTTAATGTACCAAAATGAAACTTTCAAAAACATAAAACACCAAAATGAAACTTTTAAAACTTAATGTACCAAAATTAAAAAACACTAAAACATAATTGACCAAAAATGACATTTGGAATAAAGATTCATTAAATATATTTTCGAAAACTTCATAAAATCCAAAATTCTCACCTTAATTTTATTAAAAAAAAAGTCTCACCTTAATTATAAAAAAGAATAGATTCACCATCAAATTTCAATTTGGGGGACCTTGCTCAAAACCAAAATATAAAACCCTCACATTTTTCCACATAGTCACCCCGCTGGTAAAATGGATTGGGCCTATTGGGATGGCCCATTGGCCAATTGGTTCGGGATAAGCTAGACTGCAAAAATATTGGCACAAATAGGATCGAGTTTAAGTTGGACTCAAGAAACATATGCTCAAATTCAACAGGGCCTATTTTGGCCCGATACTTTCTTAATTTTAAATTTTTCTCTTTTGAATTTGTATAACTTTAGATTAAAAAAAGTAAATGAGCCAATCTTGGCTGACCCGACGAGCCACCAGACTTTACTAAACTTCAAAAAACAATACCCATATAGAATATGGGCTAGCCCAACCTAGTCAATTTTTCATGCTTGGCCTAATGGACCAAACCATCCATTTTGTTAGCTCCAACCAAAAGAGAATGAAACAAAACCCAAACACAAACAACAATAATGGAATCTTAGATAGGTCCGAATCAACACTCATACTCGATTCCCTCTTCCATCCATGTCTCTCTTGTAACGCCTTGAAAGTTTGATGACTGAAATAGATGTTTCATGTATTTATTGTATTATTTAATTACTTTATTAATTTAAATTAGTTGAATTTTTGTGTTCATTATCCTTGTGCAACTGCTTGGTGTGAATGTTTGGTTTTGTGGAGTTTGATTGATCTGTATTGGAACGGTGTGATTCCGAGTTTGACCCAAAACTTGTTTCGGTAAAATCATGATCGCGGATTCGTTAACTGTTGGATCGCAAGAAAACTTAAAAGTTAGCCTCGCAACCCATGTATGCACATTTTTACCATTGAAATTTGTGAAATAACTTTTGTAGCATGATATATTACGTTTTCACATAAGCAATGAAATATGTTTAAGCTGGGCCAACTCGCCCAGGCGAGCAAAATTTTCCCTGGGCGAGTCTTGTCGATTACAACAATGAAGAAGAACCCATTTTTCACTCTTCTTCTTCCCTAAAACCCTAACCCAAGCCCTAACACTCCTCCTCCACCACCCACGACCACTGGTGACCACCATGAGTCGTCGTTGCTTGCCGTTAGACCATCGCAAGAGAAGAAAACTTTAATCGAAGCAAAATCTTCAAAACTCAACACGAGGAATCGGTAGAGAACACAGCCTTCGACCCTCCCTTTGCGGTTTCTTCAAGGTAATTGTGTTTTCTATGCCTTCTCTTAGTTAGTATGAGTCTCTCTTAGTATCTCTTGTGATTTTGGTATCGTTATTGGATGTTTTTACACTTCCTTTCATAAACCTTTGAAAATGAGACATTGTAAAAGTTATCCTTTTATAATATTTATTTCATTTTCATGACCTTCGTTGAACCTTGATCACATTAGCTTGATCGAAATTTAGAAATGATGTATTTTTTATGTGAACTCCCAAAACACCATTTTAGTTCCTTTTAAAACTAAATATGTATTTGACCCCGAGTGTTAATATTAACCTTATCTTTGAAATCTATACTAAATTATCTTTGATTTGGTATATAGAGCTTTGTGTTTAGACCAAAGGACGTGAACTTGAGAGATCTCAAAATGATGCTACAAGGAGCTAATAGAGATATATAGATAGGTAAAAGAAGTGTATTGTTTGTTTAAAGCTTTTGATACCATAATTGGGGTCAGGGAACCCAATTAAGGGGATGTATGTTTGACCCTGTTATGTGCTGGTTTTCAAGAAAAAATGTGTTTTAAACTAATGGGATGCAGTATATCTATTATTGATGAATGATGTAGTTGTAATGATTAGATTTTTTGGAAAAAAGTCTTAATTACAAAGGAGACTCTGCTCAAAATTTTATATTTGTTCTTTTACTTACTTTTATTAAATTTTAAATGGGCATAAGAGATTGTTTTGTATACTATAGTTCTTCTATTTAATTTAGCATTTTCCAAAAATATCAGTCTTGTGATATTATGGATTATTATTGTAAGAGATTTGTGGTTTTGGAAGACTTGGGGAATGTGAATCCCAGACATGAATTTATATGTGTGTGTGTGTGTGTGTGTGTGAAAGAGTGTGTGGAATGCGATTGCTTGTGATGATGATGATATTGAAATGACATGATGTTGATGATATTGATGTTGATGATGACATTGAGATGAGATGATGTTGATATTAATGATGTCATCATGATAGATGTATGTTGTGTATGTACATGGGGGGTGCAATGACCATGTTGGATATCTCTGGAGAGGGAAGATGATTGGTTTAAGAATTTTAAGCATCCCAGAATTTTTAACTATCTAGTCAATGCATTGATGGTGCCCATGTTTCATACTTCATAATTGCATGGAAATAATATAAACTTTGTCAGTAAGTACCTATAATTTTTCAAGAGGAAAAATGCTAGTACTTGGGGGCATGACACTTGATTTAGAACTCCCTTGAGACTCGTGTTGATCAACATGAGGGGAGTTGCTTGTGCAAGATAGGGTGACCTCGACAGATTGCTGCCTAGTTTTCCTAAATGAGAATGTCATGTGGACACGCTTAGGTTATTTCCTAACAAATGGTACCACATTGCATTTGAGAGTTGAATCAGGTGCATGCATCATTCTGAGCATAATTTATTTGAATTGTGGAAAACGTTGATGACTAGTTTGTTGAGTGTATGTTGAACTGATAGATTATTGAGGATTGTGACGACTTGCCTCGTCGCTATGATATCACTAACTCTTAATCGTGCATATCTCAATTTTAATAAAAACTTCATTAATTTGATTATGAAAATGGTAGTAAATTTTTCGCGATAACACAATTATCATACACATATTCTAGTTACATAATTAAATACCTATGTACATATATATTAAATCAATACATGTCATCCACATGTTAGAACTTCCTTTAGTTTTACATATATATAGGTCTGAAATTACATATCTAACAAAAAGCCAAAGAACTAACTAAGAAAAAGTTGATTAACAAAACATAACTCTTTCTCCAAAAAGAAATCCAACGTCATCACGTTGGCTTAGTTACTCCAATCAAAAAGAAGATTTCCCTCCAAGGTCACCTACTGCTGCTCATCTACTCACACGAACGAAAGTTCGCGATCATCACTGGTACCAACCACACGGTACAACAAATGCAAGGGTGAGTTTATTATATAAAACCAACACACATCAAATAGAAGCAATGGGGAAGGAAACAACATTACCCACCACAATCATTAACAAAAATTCATGATCCCAATACACACTCAACGAACCAATCATCTAATCCATTTCACAACTCAAACAATCATGTATAGAATGATGCATGCACCTGTCTCATCTATCAGCATGCAATGTGGTACCATATCCCAAAAATAGACTCTCATAGGAAAAATGATTCACCGCCTATCAGGGCCACCATGTCGTGCACTGGCATTTCTCCCCTTTCCCCAGTGATTAGCCAGCGTCGCTAGGGAATTCCAAACCTGATGACCCCTTAGTACCTGCATTTTTAGCCCACTCAAACCCATAAGTACGCGCGTGCCTTCATTCTATTTCCATCCATGCATATGAAGTATGAAACATGGGCATCATCAATGTATAACCATGGCTAGGAATAAATCCTTCCTCGTAAAGATGACCAGTCATACACCCCCATGTACATACATAACACACCAATGTGGGTTCACCGATGCACTGACCGTGGCTAGGAACAAATCCTTCCCCGCAAGGATAACCAACTAGTCACTGCACCCCACATGTATATAGATAGAATACAACCATGGTACCATCAATGTATGACCATGGCCAGGAACAAATCCTTCCCCGCAAGGATGACCAGTCATACACCCCATGGGTATCCATGCATATCCACATCACATAATGACAACCATGGGCACCATCAATGCATGATCATGGCCAGGAACAAATCCTTCCTTGCAAGGATGACTAATCATGCACCTCCCATAGGTATTGGTGTACATACACATCACCTCATCTCGATATCATCATCATATATATCAAATTCATTTTATGTCAACATTATCCTTATAAACATCAACTTCATCTCATTTCAACATCAACATCCATTTCATCATCATCTAATTTAAACATCATAAACCACATCATCATTATATCATTTATACATCATCAAACACATCATCATTATTTCATTCAATCATCACCAACACATCAATAACATCTCATTTCAACATTATCAATGACATCAATATCACCTCATCCATCCACAATCCATATTACCACGAGACTGGTATTTTCGAAAAATTCTAAATTAAAGAAGAGGACTACAATATAGAAGGCACACTCTTATGCCCATTTAAAGATTTAATAAATAATTAAATAGGAAAAACACATTATAAAATTTTTGGCAGAGTCTCCTCTGTAATTAAGACTTTTCCCCAAAATCCAATCAATTACAACAACAACATCATTCACAGCTTTATCCATCAATAATAATTTCACCGCATCCCATTAGTTAAAAACATCATTTGTCTTGAAAACAAGCACACACAGAGGGACAAACACACATCAATCATAAATACATCGCATCTCATTAGTTAAAACTTAGTTTTTCTTGAAAACCAACACACAGCAGGGACAAACAGTTATCTTCATAGTTGGACTCCCTGGCCCCCAACTATGGTACCAAAACTATAACTAAATAATAAACTCCCCTACCTAACCAGGAGTTCTCCCTATTACAGCCTAACGGTGTTGTTTCGCAATCCTTCGAATATGCATGCTTGTCCGAACACAAAGTTCTACATACCAAATTGAAGATAATTTAGTATAGATTTCCAAGGTAAGATCAATATTAACATTTGGGGTCAAATACCCACTCAAATAAAAAAGGGGCTAAAAGGGTGTTTTAGGAGTTCACATCAAAAGACATCATTTTGAAATTCCAATCACACCAATGTGATCAGGGTTCAGCAAGGATCACAGAAATGACATCAATTTCATAAAAATGAGACTTTTACAGCATCTCATTTTCAAAGGTTTTTTCAAAGGAAGTGTAAAACTCCCAACAACGGTACCCAAAACACAAGAGACACTAAGAGAAGCTTAAACTATCTAGAAGAAGACAAAGGAAACTAAGATTACCTCAAAGAAACCATGAAAGGATGATTGGAGGCTCTGTTCTCTAGCAAAACTTCGAGAAGAGTTTCAAAGAGTCCGCTCCGATTAAGTGGTTCTTCTCCGTGTCGGGGTCTCGTGGCAAGCAACGACGGCCCGTGGTAGTCACTGATGGTCTTGGACGGTGGAGCTTAGGTGCTGGTTGAGGGAGGAAGAAGACCCATATTCATGGTCTTGATGCAGATGGACGTATTTAATGCCGACTTCACTCGCCCAAGCGAGCTAAAATGCCTGCAAAGATCGTTTGGGAAAGCTAACCAAATTTTAAAATTTTGGCTTTTGTGAAAAAGTTAATTTCTCACGTTCCAGACATTATTTTGACAATCCCAATGTTCAAAAGTTACATATTTGGGTTAGAAACCTATATTTGAAATATGAAGACGATCCAACAGGTAAACAATCTATAATGTTGATTTTACTAAAACAGGTTTTTGGGTCAGCTCGAAATTACACATTTTCAACGCAACTCAAACAACTCCACATAACTTGACATCTACACCAAACAATTGTGCATGGATAATTCACATAAAATTTCAATTAACCCTAATTAATAAAGTAATCAAATTATACAAGGAATACATCACACATATATTTTAAGTTATCAAAATTTCAGGGTGTTACAAGAATGATTGTGGTTATTGTTATTGTTTTCTTGCTAATCATTGTCATCTGATGTTTGTTGATCTTGTATAATAAACTCACCCTTGCAATTTTGTACCATGTGGTTGGTAAATGTGGTGATCACAAACATTCGTTCGTGGGAGTAGATGAGCAGTAGTAGGTGATGCTGGAGGGAGATTTGAAAACAATGAATAAACTACAAATAAACCAAGAGAGGTGAATTGTTTCAAAACTGATATTTAAAATTTTTCTAAAACAAATTGCGGAATTAAACTCTTGGATCGTATCACTTGTTCACCTTTTAGAAATCTAGAAATCCTTCTTCAACCAAGATCAAACCTTGAGATACATGTAATGACAGAAATTGTTTCTTTGAAGATAATGGTTGATTTCACAAAGATAGGTAATGAAATATACATAATCCTTAACAAGAGACAAGGCAATTTATACTAGTTCACCTCTCAACCATGGAGGCTACTTCCTGTTACTTCCAACCAACACTAGGTTAGAGTTTTCACTATATCAAAGAATCTTTACAAGCAGTTTTACAATGATCACCTTTATCCACACTAGATAAAGAAACATAAATCTAAACCCTATAGACCTCAAATGATCAAGACCCAGAGAACCTTACTCTGCTCTTACCTCTAGAGAACCCTACTTTAGAAAACCACTATAAAGAATCAAAGATATATCAACAGAATTTTTAATACAACAAAAAAAATTCTAAAGAAAGATTCAAGAGATACAACCTGTGATCCTTCAAATGAATGAATGAATGAATGATGTTACCAATCAATTAGGTTGAATGCTAATCAAAGCCCAGAATAAGAACTCTTGAAATCTCTTCTTTTCTTTAACAACTCATCTCAAAGATTTTACTCTCTTGATCTCATGAGAGATTTTTCACTCTTAGAACAAATCAGTATTTCTGACTCTGGAAAAAGCTTTCTAATCTTTTTGTGATTCACACAAATACTCAAGTATATTAGAACAATTTTCTCTAAGTCTATTTATAAAGACAAGATAAGCAAAGTTGTTATAAAACTGATTTAACTGACAATAATCGATTAAAACAACAAGGTAATCGATTATTTAATCATATGTTATTGATTAAATTATCACATAATTGATTAATATGTTCTTGAGCTTCCTGGAAATGTTTCTATGAACTGGATAATTGATTAAATCGATACTTAATCGATTAAACCAGTCTAAGCACTTTTGAAGCATGAAGAAATAATCGATTACATAAGACTGGTAATCGATTAAACCAGTAAAGCTCAAAACACGAACAACACGAGCCTGGCCTGTGTAATCGATTACTGAAAATGGTAATTGATTATTCCAGTAAGGCACCATGACAAACAAGTTAAAATAATTGATTACATAATAGAATAATCGATTATTCCAGTGATGTATGTTTTTCAAATATAACTATGTAATCGATTACGAGAAGCTGGTAATCAATTAAACTGTTCTTCAAGGCTTTTCCAGAAATAGTATGAATGTGCTTAATCGATTAAACTGATTGTATAATCGATTAAAACGGTGAGTTTTCATTTTTCAAATCGTTATCTTCTTATCAAATTATTGGATTGCTTTGAAATTTTAATCAAAAAATATGTATGCATGATAATGAAAATGCAAATGCAAATGAAAGATCATAAGGCAAACCACTTGAACCACTTAGACAAATTACAAATGCCTTCAAATGATTGGGCAAATAAAAAGCTAAAACTTCAAGCCTTCATTGTTGCTTCAATCTTCTTGCAGCTTTCCTTAGAATCAACAATCTTCTTCTCAGAATCAACAAGATTCTTTTGTTAGAGCCACCAAGTCGACAAGATAACAATTTAATTTATTTTAGGAGAGAGTTGTGTTTTGTTATCAACTCTTTCTTAGTTGGTTTCTTGATTCTCTTTGATCGGGCATGTGAAAAAGCTTAGATTTATGTAAAAACTAAATTATGTTTTGACATATGAATGATATGTAATGGTTTAAAATATACATACATATGTATTTATTTACATATTTGTGCGTTGTTTGATGAGTGTATTATTGCAAAAACATTTACCTTCATTTTCTTAATCAAATTAATGGAGTTTTCATTTAAAATTGAAAATTACACGTTTAGAGTAGTGATATCATAGTAACGAGGTAGGTCATTACATCTCTCATCTCAAGCATCACACCTTCACCATGTGTCGTGAGTCTGCAAACCAAATCTCAGGTTTGACCCAACCGCCTCCCTCCAAGCAAACCATCCTCACTATGGTGAGCATCCTCGATGCGACAACTGTTCACACCCCCACAACCAGTACTGCATCCCACATCTACTCCTTGGCGGCACCAACAATCATAACTTAGCAAGACAACACTTCAAGACCCTCGTGCGGCTCTTCCACACTAACAAGTACAAGTTTCCCTTCATCAATGAGGCACTCATGCCTGGGCAAGATGCTTCAATGAGAAGTTTATGATAAAAGATGTTTCCAAAGGTCTCATCATTAAATTTGGTGGATTCATCAGCAATATGCTTAAGCTTATATAGAATAATCCCTAATGTTTTCCTCCAAGTATTTGAAAAAAGAATTCCATAGTCTAATGCATCATCCATGCCACCTGAAAAGGAATGTTATTGATTTTCTTGCTGTTAGATTTAAAACAAATAACCATGATAAGATTAGGGTCATAGTTATTGGTTGGGAGCAACTCTACAATCACATGAGGAAAGAGAATCCTTCAATTAATGTTTGACATACAATGATCAAGTCTCTTGCAAATATGTTTCCCTTTGTAAATATTTTTCCTCCATGTGAAAAAATCACAACTAGTGGGCATGTCTGTAACAACCAATTTTTTTTCCTAATTTAATTCTAAACGAATTCTTTATCATCAAACGTTTTTAAGTTCAAAACAAAATAATATACAGTCCAAGATACAGGCCAACAGATTGATCCAAAGTCTAGTACAATTTACATATTATCAGAATAAACACAAGAAACAAAATATAAGTAATCCAAGCTTCCTCATCACATCTTCTTCATAACCATCCATTGCTTATGCTTCACTGTTCCTCTGCTCGCTCAAATAGATTGAGGTCATCGCAGGTGTCACCCACAGACACAAAATAGGGTAAGTTCATGATAAATATAATTTAAATAAAAGAATGTATCCATTAATAACCACAATAGCATTCATAAAACAAGATGCATAGTAGATGTATGATTCTTTATTTAGATGATGCATGCTTTTCTCAAATTCTCATCTCAAAATTCTCTTCTTATGGTACCATAGTCAAGATAGCTTAACTCTCTCGGAATTGGATCGATCAGTCAGGGTAGGTAAGTGTTGCAAAAGGACTCACACCCACACTACATGTGATCATCATGGGTAGGTGATCTCCCCACTGCCACTACCGCCCAGCTTAGACACCTTTTGTCTAAACGCTCGTCTCAATTCTAGCTATCTGACATACCTCCTCGTGAGGTAAATAACACGGACTAGCCCCCGCCAGGCATATGCATATGAAACATGCATGAAGGATTCTCTTTTTATCTCATTTATTCTTCAATATCAATTTATATCTCATATTCTCATATGCTTAAACTTTACACTTTCAACATCCATCTTCATAAATTCAATATAATAGGCATGCTTTCAACATAATTCTAGCATAAAATTTAATAGACATGCTTAAGGATTTATAGTACACTTTTAACAACATATAAGCTCATTGATTTCAATGAAACATTTCATTATGTTATCAAATCAACTATTTCTTTAAATATAGTCATAATACATAAAAATTTAAGTTACTTAAGCATTTATTCATTAAGCTAGATTCAAGTTATTTATTCCAACAATCATTCCTTAAGTTAATTTCAAGTCACTTATTTAAATAATCATTCATTACACAAACTTTATTTCTTTGAAGCATTTCATCAAACACATGGTAAGCAAAGCTTAATTCTTTATGGAAATAAATGAGAATCTTAGCATAATTAATATCTAAACCATATTTATCATAAAGCTTCCCCATACCTTGCTTTCCTTTTGAAATTTTGGCAACTTTCCTCCAAACACTCCTAGCTTTTCACGTGGGATTCCTTAGGATGGTGGGCCTTTGTTTTGTTTTTAATTCAAAGTGAAAAGGATGTAAGATTGAAGTGGGGTTTTGCACGTGAACTTGCCTTAAAGCTAGGCTTCATTTTTGGTCCCCACCATTCTTTTTATATGGTTGTTTGAATTTGCTTTTGCTACAAATATCTCTAAGGCTTATTATGACTTAGCTTTCCAATTGGTTTAATTTCATTGGCTAGCAATTTCTCACCCTACAAGTTTCCATGTTCATGAATATTCTACATCTTCCTCCTTTTCTCTCATTTACACGTGAATTTGGCAAGGCTAGCATGGCTTCTTTATTTGTTTTCCCTTCACGTGGAGTAGCTAGGTGTTAGTAGATTTTTATGCTTAGTCATGACATTATCTCCAAAGTTATGATTACTTATCTTTCCAAATGGTCCAATAGCAAGAATTCAAGCTTTTCTTCCAACCAAGTGTCCTTTATCTTGAATTTTCTCAAGCCTTCTCCATTTTTCTTAATATCACACGGCCATAGCTTGGTTGGGAAAGCAAACTTTTCCAATTTCTATTTTCTTCACGTGGAATAGATTGATTTAGGGAGTTTTTGTGTTTTGTTCTACTTAAATTGTATAAAATTGTTTTTATCATTTATAAAAGCCTAATTCCAAATGCCTTCTTAGGAATAAAATTCTAAAATTATTTAGAGACTAACTTAAATCTTAGTAGTATTTTTAGGGTGTTATTTAAGCTTTTCTCAAGTGGCTTTATCTTAATCCTTATTGGTCCATTTTACTTTTAATTAGTAAAATTACTAAACTAACTCATTAAAGAAGTTTATTCCTCCTATGATTAAGAGAAAATTTTACGGATTGTATCTATCCTTTTCCTGTGTTTCTTTGATGCTTGAGTTAGTCCAAATTGAATTCTTTTCACAATATCTTCCAAAATTCCTAAAAATTCTAGTTTATGGTTTCTTTCACCAACTAAGTTAATAATTTATTATCCAGGAGCATACTGTACTTTTATCGGGTTCTTATAGAATTCTTGAGGCTATCTGACCTTTTCAGGGCTGAAGGGTATTTTTGTAATTTTCAAAATATCTAGGGACATTTTTGTCATTTTTACTATAATTGCATATTAATAATCTTTATGAGAAAATTCACACATATGTATTGAAATATGAGGGTCATTTTTACTATAATTGCATATTAATAGCTACATGGCATGCTCTGATTCGAGAGGAAAAGAACAAAAGTACAGACAACTGCATGGGCTCCTTATCCTTGATGAAAATGACCCTTGAGGAATATTCTATGTAAACCTTTTATTATCTTCTATTATGTCCTTTCCTTAAATTCAAATGTTAATAGTTCAAATAAGAGAGGCAAAATGAATTTTTATAAGAGAGAATACATGTACTTCCCTTTTTAGTTAGCACAACTTTTTTGTACTACTTTGGATGTAATAAAAGTATGTATGAGACTTATATCAACTGGACACAAGTGTTGAACATACTCAATGTATAACACTGGTGAATATAAGGATTGGACACTCTTGGTCTTATAGCATGTTAGGTGCTGATTAATAATTAATAGAACGTTTTCATCTTTAAGTATGGAAGATATTTATATAAACTTATTAATATATTAATAATGTATACTCTTTGTTAGTAATCAAAATTTAAGGTAGACGAGAATGGTCATCTAGACCTAACACCAAATCTCTCCATTATGACCTCGAGCTTCCTAAAGAAACAAGGGGTTGAAGCCAATGGAATCCCACTGCTTCTTTTACTATCAAATGAGGTGTTACTCTCAAAAATTAGAAACATAGGAGTGAAGGAAAATATCTTTTTGTCATATCTTTAAGATACCATGTGCAAGCACTCCTTGCACCCTAATATTCCATACTATCAAGGAAAAGTGCTTAAACCATCCATGGAAATAAACACTCAAGATAGGCGGGCCAAAAAGGCCCAATGAAGTTGTCAAAGATGGACCTAGGTCAAACATCATAGGCACCGAATCTGGCTAGATTACCTTCATGCACTACAAAAAAAAAGCATTTTTCCGACGAACCGAATCCGTCGGTAAATTGAAATTTCCGATGAACATAAATCTGTATGTAAAATGATCGTAGGAAATTTCATTCAACGGATTTTTGTTGTCCATCAGTAATTTCTGACAGATGATCTGTGGGAAATTTCCCACGAATCCTTCCGTTGGAAATTTTCGACGATCTATCCGTCAGAATTTGCCGATGGATTTTTCCATCTGACATACACATGGACAATAGCAACGGATTTATGCGTCTGAAACTTTCGTCGATAACTAATTTTCTATGATTTTGTATTAAATATTTTTTTATGTAACGTCAGTTATTTATGAGTATATTTTTTTCATTTGTATTATTTAACGTCAATATTGAAACTAACACATACATGGAATTAATGAAATATTCAAATTAATTAATCCCAAACAAATGTTAAAACAAATTAACTAAAATTCAAAATAAATGTAAAATAAAAGCACCATGTCTATTTAATAACAATAATGGCATGCACATGAAACAAGCACAAGTTTATCTAAGCTGAATATATAGTTCAGTAAACATACAATTGTCTTCAATAAGAAAACTTTCAAGTAGAGTTAACTAGCATGCTTGCCACAATCCAAGCAACTTTCGTCAACCCTTCCTTTGATATTGAATATGTCTTTCACCTCCATTTGTGCTTTCTTTATCACTCTTGGATCTCTTATCATCTCTGCCATTGCCCAATTTATGGCAATTGATACTGCAACAATTTCAAGGCTCATCCCTCAATACTTCCAAGTTATACATATGGCAAAAGATAAATTATTCAAACCTCTACCATACTCATTAAAGTCAATTTCTCTCTTGCATAATAAAGTATTATAGGTGTTATTTGTGACAAATAAGCCTCACACTACCATGGCAGATCCAAATTTCCCTACCTAATGTATACATACAATGAATGTGGTAACTAATTTAAGCTAGATTTATTATATTGCCAACAGTTTCTTTAATCCCTACCATTATATTTGGGAAACATAAAGAAAAATTTAAGATGTCAGTACCTGCTTATTCCCCCTTAAGCCTAGATGAGGTGCGACAACAACAATGAAATTCATAGCCTCCAAGCCAACTATTGTACCCACAAAGCTCTCCTTACTTTCTTCATTGCACAAGTTTGCCATAGATCCTTTTTTAGGTGGCTGGCCTATACAGCTACCCAATTGCATATTGTGCCACTAATCCTCCAACCGAGTGTGCAACAAAGGATATTTTACGCATATTTGGCTTGCTTTTAATCACTTCAAGCACCTAAGAGTTAAAGTTGTTAATAGCAACATTCATAGAAATGCCTATTAATATAATGACAAAGATTAGGTAACATTTCTATCAAAAAAAAGATTAGGTAACATAATCTGCAGATAATGAATCTAGAGAAATTAGAAAAAATTGACTTTCACATGACATGTAAATTCATAAAACAGGTCTTTTATATAGTCAAATACTAACCTCTTCTACTAATCTATCTCCCAATATCCACACCATTTAGTGTAAGCATAGACACATTTCGTTTGCTAACTGGGTGAAAAGAGATGGAAACTTATCATATTAAGTTCTAGGGAAGGAAAAACAGAAACAAGAAAGAAACTTAATACTTATGACCAGTTATAAGATACAATTAGTGAGAAAAAAATTGAGAACTAAAAACAAATTTAACCGAGCAATAAGTCATTATTCAATTTATGCTAACCTTGGTAGTCCATCATTTGCCTTGTCCATTATGGATGGCGTCCACAAAGTGAGTGTAGTCCTAATTCTTTCAGCATTTAGTATTAAGCATATTGTACAAATGCTTTGGTACAAATGTACCTGTTATTTACATTCATTAAGTAAGAAGCATGTAGAGAAATCCACTTCTTTAACAGAATTGTTGAAAGATAAAAGGTTATTAATTTTTTTTAAAGTGTCTATAACATATCATTTTTTTCTTTGGGTAAAAAGTTTGAGGTTTTTTTTCTGCATTACATCTT